>CM046425.1:7136356-7168268 GCA_025506505.1 Flaveria sonorensis
GAAGTAAGTTGCATCAAGATGATGATCTTGTTGCACATTCATCAAACTATAAGTACTACTGCATTCAACAACATGATCAAACATATGTTCTTCATTGCTGATTACATGACGAAATGCTCAAGAAAACAAGATCATAACTACTAAGTTTTCATTACCTAAAATCAAGAGAAGGCAATTGGTGTTGAAAGGAGGAAACTTCATCTTCTTCTTTTTGTATGATTTCATGGTTTGACCACTCAATTTCCAAAGAATGTTGACTTTCCATGGCTGATTTTGACTCGTGCAAGTGCTAGAACACAGTTTGAGTTTATTGGGTGTCAATTTTTGTTAATTTTTGGAGGGATATATAGGAAGGGGAGAAGCCAAAGTGATTATTATCAAGTAATTAATGACTCGTTCGTTAGTGTTAAGTGTGTCATAAATGCTTATTTTCTTGATGTTAATGTGAAAGTAATTAATCATTTAATTATCAATTTGGATGAAGATCATGCGCCGTCCTGTATTGTAAGTTTGGATAGTGACCAATTCATTCGGGTGTCACAAAAGATCGAACCTTGTTAAAAGGCCAAACAAATAATTGATATATTGATATATATAATATATATACTAGTATCTTAAGATTTTATATTAGATAGTTTAACCACATGGTTCTTGAAGATTAGATAACAAATGTTGAATTCAAATAATGAATCTAATATATATAAGATTCACTTCTTACTAATAAAATCAGCGAGTGATAAAAGAGTAATTCGTACATGTTAATTGAAAAATAACGTACTTGTCATTAGTAATTGTAAATTAGTGGAGGTGGTGGGTATTAATTACATCATCATGATCTAAAATATAATAATTACTAGCATGTAAGTTACATTTTCGTCCATTTGGATTTTTTGAAGATTCCATAATGCCGTGTATTAAAGTATTTTATAGTTTACACTTAATATAATAGTTTTTATTATATATACTAGTTAGATTATTGTTCATAGGTTCTTAAGTTTGCTGTAATGAATTTGGTCTTGTGTAGTTCAAACTGCTACAAGGATAGTAAAAGAATATTTTATATTGTAATATATTCTATTATTTATATTTTTAACATGAGCAATAAAACTGAAGTGTCATTCCTTGTATTTATAGACTTGAAAGTAACATCTTTTCCATATTCCAAACAATACAAATTAAGGTCGTTGTACGGTCATCTAGCAATTTCATTATACCTCCCGGAAGAACAACTTGAGGGATGCGTAAACATCATTACCGTATTTTTTAAGAATGCGATGACCGATGAAAAATGTAATTTGGTTTTTAGGCCTTCGTCACAACACGTGAACCTAGTTTACTGAAGATCAATTTCTCGTTTGTATAAGTTAACTCTCGTTGGAAGATTACCAACATATTCGCTTTGATAGTTAAAATGTGTTCCAACTTCTAACATGAGTCCATGCTGACAGTGTCGTGCACTAGTGCCTTTGGAGAATTCTACGTGAGGCCTCTCATTGAAAAATACTTGAAAGTCTTTAAATCAAGGGAGAAAAACATATTTCACCCTCTAAAAATAATTAATGACATATATACCCAACCAAAAAATTTAAATGCATATATCCCCTTTCAAAACTTTATAATGGCAAATATACCCATTTTTATTAAAAATACTTTATGTAATGACTAATTTACCCTTATTCTAATTAAAACTTCATAATTGGCAAATATACATATTTTCATTAAAAATACTTTATTAAAGGCGACTATGGCGGAGGAGGTGACGACGGTGGTGCAGGCGACGGCGGTGGAATACCAACAGTTGATCGAGTGACGTCGGTTGGAATTGGAACCGTCACCTGCGACGCCGGTGGAGATGTTAACGTCGATGTTGAAGGACTGTTGATCTGAGATGCCGAAGGACCCCTCACAGGAGACGGCGGTGGAGATGTTGTTGTTGAACGTCCGTCATGTTGCCGAATTTTGGAACTGAGATGCTGCTGTTGAATGTTCTCGATGATGAAGTAGCAGTTGAGTATTTGTTTTTTTTTAACCAAGGGATAAAATAGTCATAAAATTATATTGAGTATATATGCTATTGCATTTTTTGCTTGAATATATATGCATTTAAGGTATATTTATAAGGGTATATATGCAATTGTAGGGTATGTATGCAATTGTTCCTTAAATCAAAGTCCCTTGAGGTTTCATAAGTGAACACTAAGAAACCAGGTGGCCAAGCCCAATAATCAGCCCGAAATTGGATCTCAACTCAACTATATTATGAAACTGCACAATTTCTGGGCCGGGCCCCCGAAAGGCCCACTCATGAGTAAAAGAGCCACACACCATTTAAGATGTTAGTCTCTTTAAAAGTTTTCGAGTGATGCAACATTTCTGTCTTTAAACCATATATAATCGTTAATGCTTCTTAAGGGTTATTTTCTGCCATATAAATATCAATTCATCTTCATTTTTTTAGGGAAAAAAGTGTAATGATTAACGCCCCTTAATGCTTTTTTCAATCATTACTTAATTATAAGATTTATAAGAAGTTATGGCGTTATGGTGAAAACGTTCTCCCACTTTTAACACCCCTTAATGCCCACGGGTTGGTGTAAAGGTGTTTTAAGATGCTACAATGCCTTGAATGCCCCCTTAATGTCTCATTACGTTTGATCTTAGCATCCCTTGTAATATTTGGCAACTATTATAGCGTGAGATTTTTCTTTTGTGACAAACAAATACTTTGTTGTCAACATCACTTAAAGATCATGGGCGGAGCTTTGCTAGGGCCGGAGGGGGCCACAGCTCCCTCTCTTTTTTTATTTTAGGCCCGATAGTGTTACTTTTTGGCGCGGTAGTTTAAAATTTTCTATATATATTGAGTTCGTCCCCCCTAAATATAATTTCTTTCACCCCCCGCCCTCCATATAAACTAGTTCAAGCTCCGTCAGTGTCTTAAGATCTTCTATTAATCCAAGATGTATTATCCACGTCATTTGGTTCCTACTACATCCCATTGATGTCATAACATATCTTGGAATGACCTACCTCGCGTTTTTATAGCCTCAGGAATCCTGCGACAAACAAATCAAAGCAAAACTTTCATTTTCAAAGTTACAGCCACGTACTTGTTATATAATAAGATGTTCAAACATGTGTTTTGAATAGATAATGCACCATAAGAAAGGTAACCAAAAAATCTTAAATTTTATGTTGTAGGTTATTTTAACATTAGTTTTTTTAACTACTAAATATATCATGTGTCACTTTTACTTGCAAGTATTTGAACTACACCTACTATGTGAGAAGCAATCATTAATGCCAATAAACACATAGCTAAGCCAAGGGTATGAGGATGTAGTTAGGAGTACTATTTCGTTCATAAAAAAGTATAAAAAATGATTTTTTATAAGTTTAAGAGTTAAAGTTCAATTTTGATATATATATATATATATATATGAGAATGAGATGAGATTTTAATTGTAATAAACAAGCCAACACGTGTGTACTTGAATAGATGCATGAAAAGTCTTGTACCATGTGCCTGCATTAACAGGTTGTAAATCACTGGTCATCCGGTTGCAAAATGTTGTTATATATAATTTAGAGGCAACCCACACATTATAATATGAATCTTCGGAGGAGGGAGTGGATGCGTGAGATGAACGACGTGATGAGGTGGACTGAAAATGATCTCACTCATTAAATGACCACTAATCCATCCACTTGAATGGCTTAAGCGGGAGACGAGAGAAATGAACCACTCATTCTTGCAGCACCCCTCTTGTACACACGTACATGTATATTGTGCAATAAATCTTTTATATTTATGAGAGAGAGAGTTAGAGAGAGAATTGTAGGGGCATTTCCAACCTTGAATGAGTGTAATATGATGTTTATGTAGAGTAAACGAGTGGAGTTACTCGAATGAGGACTCCTTGCCTCTTAGATATTTTTCTTAGGGTGATGGTTTTTAAGGTAACACTTGGTTTTTATCATCAACATGTTCAACATAAATGAATTTCATGACGAACAAACTCAATGTGCACCACAATGAAAATGTAGCTTGGGTTTAATTGGTCATAGTAGAATTAAGATCGTACCAAGGACTTGATTAGGAAAGAAGGTGAAAGGGTTTATAGTAAATTAGAGGTGGAGATTGTGAAAGCCGTCCTTCCAGTATTGAACCACATACCTAAAATCGTCCTCAAACTCATCTTCATCTCTATTGTTCATGCTCAAAACATGCATGATTCATAATCATATAAGCAAGAAAAATAAACGATAATTAGATCATTCGTTAAGCTGTTAATTTCAATTTTGGATAACAAAAAAAAATACGGTGGCGTTGTGTTGCTAACACTTCAAACTATAATCGTCAAGACCTAACAAAATCTCGAAAACCTCTAATAAAATCTTGATAATCCAGGGATGAATATTTGAGGTCTAAATCTTTCAAAATGCAAGAGGATTGTTCCACATAGTAAACTTCCTCACCTATCTAGCCATTAGACATGATTTTTTTAACCAGGTACTTGTATTGTTCCGAAAGAACCCTTTAGGTTTTTGAAACATTGGATTCTCACTAATATGTGTTACTTAAGCCAACATTCTATTAAGTGATAGTCCAAGATTGTAATTTAAATGTTTATATTTATTTTTCTTCTAGATTAGTTTTACGTAGTCAAATGGTTGTTATAGTAATACACAATAGTCTCCTGTAATTTCTTATTGCTTCTGTATTTATTGATGTATTGAGTATGGAATAGAATTCATTCAAACTTTAAACAAATCTAATAACCTTTTCATGGTATTAGAGCAAAGCTCACCTTCTCCCTCTCAATCAACATTTTCTTCTCGATCAACATCCCCCACCATATCAGAGCCTGAAAATAACTCTCTTGTAATCAATAACTCCATCAAGGATCTCACAGTTGTGTCCTTCCCAAGCACCCTCAAACTCACACCTACAAATTATCTAGGATGGAAAACTCAGATTGAAGCAATCCTTTAAGGATTAGATCTGCATAAGTATATCGATGGTGAATGTCCAGCCCCTTCTCCAACCATTGCTGCTGATGGAACGAGCACTCCTCACAAGGACTACCAACAATGGTTTCGACAAGATCGTCTCCTTTATGGTGCTATGGTAGGCAGTCTATCCCCTTCTATTGTTCCTCTTATTACTAATGCTTCCTCCTCATATGAAGCATGGAAAATATTGGCCGCTACATATGCATCACCATCTCGCGGACATATAAAACAATTGCAATACCGGTTAAGAAACATCACTAAAACTCCTAATCAATCAATCACGGAATATATGCAATCTATAAAAACCGTGTTTGATGAATTGGCCATACTTGGCAAGAAGATGGATCAGGAGGAATTAATCGATGATGTACTTAACGGGTTAGATCAGAATTCATACAAGGCAACCATAGATGCTGTCCATGCTCGTGATACACCCATTGATTTTACCGAGTTGCATGAAAAACTCATTACCCAAGAGTTAGTCATCTCTCAACAGGTAAGTGGCGGAATTCATCAGCCGGTGTCAGTCTTTTATGCTCAAAACAAAAGTAAAAACAAGTCATGGAATCAACCCAAATCTTCTCCCAACAATCGATATCATCTGGAGGACAAGCCGGTTCCTCTCACTCGTCAGCCGGAATCTTACCAACACCGCCAGGACCACCGATTTCACAAAACGGACCTCGTCCCTTTCTGGGAAGATGTCAATGGTACACTTTAAAAGGACACACTTGTCACACCCCAACCTTAACGGCGGAAACGTCGAGATGTGAGGGTTAAGATTGTTTACAGCCACATAACACTACCATAAATTGTAAATATAAAAATTCATAAGTTGAAATAAACATTACAACCAAATGTCTCAACAAACAAGAATAAACAAAGTTCAATTTTCAAGTCCCCAAGTTATTTTATTTATTTTTCCTAGGTCCAAATCCTAGGTGTAAGCATGCTTCAAAAGATAATCATCAACCTTGTGCATTTCCTGAAACATGTTAAAAATAAAAGGGTCAACTTTAAAAGTTGGTGAGTTTCCATGGGTTATGCATACATATATATATATATATATATATATATATATATATATATATATATATATATATATATAAAAGTTTACAAGTAGCAATTCAGGTCAATGGTTACGAAATAAGCAAGTTTATAGATAACATATAGCTACAATCAAACCTTGACCAAGAATATCATTTACAAGTTTAACGATTAGCTAAGTGTACTTGGTTCCCATAGTGCTCAAGAATACGACACTAGGAGCCGGCAATAACCTCGGCTTTAGCACCAAATAGGCTTGTCAGGCCCATAGATCTATGACGTCGCCAGGCTAGCAATAGTTAATGATTGTCAACATATAATATTCATCATATAAAGCTCACAATATTACAAATAACCATGACAAAGTTCATAGATGAATTGCTCGTGCATTTACAAGTATCAAGATGTTTACAAGTGCAAGTTCATAAAGTTAACATGTTTCACCCCAAAAAGTGTGAAATAAAGTAAAAAGGGGCATGGAAAACTCACATGATATAAGTTGATGTTAAAGGTAATATCGAGTAATGTAAATGGTGCTCCAACGATTTCTTTTACAAGTTACCTAAATGTGTATATTCCAAGATTAAGTTTAACAACAAGATTAACGATTAAACGTGAACTAGGGTTTCAAGTGAGGTTTGGGGTTTTTTTTATTTAGATAAAATTTAACAATGGAATCACTTATATTTTATTTCAATGAAAAGTATTATACCATTAGATAATTAAAGCATTTATAATAATTAAATATAAAGTGTAAATAATTTCTATGATTATTTAAATAACACGATTAAACTAAAATTAACGTTTGGGCCAATAATAATTTATTAAGTTAGACTATCATTTTAAATCCATTTTATAAGAAATAACTAAAAATAATCTTGTTATATTGTTTTATTAAAAAATTATATAAGTATTTAATTTTTTTTTAAAAAAATTGCAGAAAATAATTTGGTCACTTTTAAATTAATTAAAGTTTACAAAAAATGATTTTTATAATAATTAAAAATTTCTGTAATTAAAATAATTGCAGAAAACCCTAAAAAAAATAGGTTGAGGGTGCCCGGGTTCGAACCCGGGACCTCAAGGATGGGGTAACACGCGCTTAACCAGTAGGCTGGGTAGCCTATGCCTGCTGGAATCCAGTTCCCCTATCTTAAAACACATAAATCAGATGAAATCCCCAAATCACATAAACCCTAGAATGATTTAGGACCAAATTGATGCATAAATCGATATTGATAACGATGATAATCATGGGGCTTTTGTTCCCCATGTAAAAACGAGTAGATAACTGTGTTTAATTACCCGAATCAGAGTCGAATCGATGGTGAGCAAGACGAAGAACAAGTCGCGGCTATGTCGAGATTGGTTCGGGTTGTAAATGATGTTAATAATCAAATTAGTTGCACAGATAGCTTCTACTGGTCTCGGTGATTGAAAGCCCTTTATCAATTTTAATTAAGAATGACTGGAGATGCAAGAACACTAATGTTGCAGGTCGCGATGAAGGGGATGATCGAATGTGATGTTCGTGTGAGTTTCAGGTGAAATTGAGATTGATGGCAGCTTAGGATTAGTTAAACGTTCGATTATGACACATTTAATTTGATTATTATTGAGTTTTAATGTTCGAACGGCTCTATGATTAAAAGCTTCGGTTATTCAAACCGATTGGGTTCATAACCGACGTCTAAACGCAATTAAGGTGCGTGTTCAAGTTCGAAACGGTTCCGCGACTGTAATGGTGTGGTTTAATTGAGTTAAATTCGGGTATATCGACCGATTTGGGGGTGGCCGGAGCTCGGCCGGAGCTCCCACCGGAAAATCGGGTGTTTGGGGGTTGGGTTTTACAATTTACACCTTTGGTCCCTGAGGTTTTAATATTACACCTTTTAATCCAAAGTTTTATTTCTAGTTTAAACTAAATTACAGCTTTAGTCCCTGTAGTTTACATATTATTATTTTAAATACAAAACTTCTATTTTAAGTTTGTAAATTGTCTTAAAGACCCCCTAACTTAATTAAACTTTAAGTTTTAAACTTGTTAATTATTTAACTCTTATAAATTATTATTTCTATTATTATTATTATTATTTTTATCTTATTTTAACTATTATTATTATGTTTTATTATATTAAAACAAATTATTAACTCATAAATTAATGAATTAATGCATCATAAAAGAAACATTCATAAACAACCCATATAGTTTCTTAAATGACATAAATGGTCCTTACCAGAACATAACAAGGTTAACTATCAATTAACGAAAACACGAAAGGTTACAGTTTCCCCAACTTTTAAGAATTTCGTCCCGAAATTAAGATTGAACTAGACGAACAAATACGGGTATTTCATCTTCATATGCTCCTCACGCTCCCAAGTAAACTCAGGTCCACGCTTATTTTCCCAACGAACCTTGACGATTGGGGTAGTAGTGGTCCTAGTCTTCTTCATAATGCGGTCCATGACTTCAACGGGTTTCTCCACAAAATGTAATGACTCGTCGATCTGGATGTCATCTAATGGGACATACAGACTTTCATCAGCCAAACATTTTCTCAAATTTGAGACATGGAAAACAGGATGAACCCCGCTAAGATCGGAAGGTAGTTCCAGTTTATAAGCCACTTTCCCAATCCTTTTCAGGATCTTGAAAGGTCCTACAAATCGTGGAGCTAATTTACCCTTCTTCCCAAAACGAACGACTCCCTTCCATGGTGAGACTTTAAGAAGAACCATGTCCCCAATTTGAAATTCCAACGGCTTGCGTCGTTTATCGGCATAACTTTTTTGTCGACTTCTAGCCACTTCAAGGTTCTCACGAATCAGGGAAACTTTATCGGTTGTTTCTTGTATGAGCTCAGGACCAGTGATGAAATTTTCACCAATGTCAGTCCAGCAGATCGGGGAACGACATTTACGACCATAGAGTGCTTCAAAAGGTGCCATTTTGATACTCGAGTGGTAACTATTATTATACGAAAATTCCGCGAGAGGTAAATGCGTATCCCAGTCACCACCAAAATCAAGGACACAAAGACGTAGCAAATCCTCTAGGGTTTGGATGGTTCGCTCGGTTTGACCGTCCGTTTGAGGATGGTAAGCCGTGCTTAAATCCAGTTGAGTACCCAAAAGTTCTTGCATAGACGACCAAAAGTGCGAAGTGAAACGAGCGTCTCGGTCGGATATGATATGTAAAGGTACGCCATGACGACTCACAATCTCATCAATGTATATACGAGCTAACCTTGACGTTTTGTAAGTGTCACGTATGGGTATGAAATGTGCCGACTTGGTCAATCGGTCAACGATCACCCATATGCTATCATGACCACGAGAGGTGCGAGGTAATTTGGTTATGAAGTCCATGGATATGTGTTCCCATTTCCACATAGGAATCTCGGGTTGTTCAAGCAATCCACTAGGACGTTGATGTTCAGCTTTAACCTTTGTACACGTAAGACACTTAGCTACGTAAGTTGCTATGTCTTTCTTCATTCCAGGCCACCAGTATTGACCACGCAGATCCATATACATCTTATCGGAACCAGGATGAATTGAGTAACGAGTTTGATGAGCTTCATTCATGATGAAGGTACGAAGATTATCACAGTTTGGAACCCAAATTCGATTCAAGAAGTACATCAACCCGTTGGGTTTCGTTTCTAGTTGAACTCGAAGATTGTACTCCAATTCCTCTCCCATTTTCCCTCCTTCTTGAACCGCTTGTTGAGCCTCCATGATACAAGTCTCGATGTCATTCTCAATCCTCAAATTTTGTAGCAGCACCGTAGTCTCATTAACATCCAGACGAATCTCAGTATCAAATTCTCCCAAGATATCAAACCATTGTCGTCGCTCGCGAATTTCTTGAAACGAGATCATCTTATTATGAATCTTACGACTTAGTGCATCGGCTACGACATTTGCCTTTCCAGGATGGTAACGAATGTCACAATCATAATCACTAATCAACTCAACCCAACGTCGTTGTCTCATGTTGAGATCCTTTTGATTGAAGACGTGTTGTAGGCTTTTGTGATCGGTGTAGACTATACATTGCGTCCCATAAAGGTAATGCCTCCAAATCTTTAAGGCAAAAACCACAGCACCAAGTTCAAGATCATGTGTCGTATAATTCACCTCATGGACCTTCAATTGTCTCGATGCATATGCTATGACCTTTCCTCGTTGCATGAGAACACAACCCAGGCCTTGTTTAGATGCATCACAATATACGGTGAAATCATCGTTCCCATCGGGAAGGGTTAATATAGGGGCATTACACAACTTGTGCTTTAAGGATTCAAAGGCTCCCTCTTGTTCAGACCCCCATTCGAATGGTTTATTCTTTTGGGTCAAGGAAGTAAGCGGTTTCGCGATTCGAGAGAAGTTGGCAATGAAACGACGATAATACCCAGCAAGACCAAGGAAAGAACGAACTTCGGTTGGAGTTGTGGGAACACACCAATTTTTCACAGCTTCCACCTTTGCAGGGTCAACGTGAATTCCTTGACTATTCACCACATGTCCTAGAAATTGGACCTCCTCAAGCCAAAATTCGCACTTTGAGAACTTTGCGTATAGTTGTTCTTTCTTCAATAGCTCAAGAACTTGTCGCAGGTGGTGTTCGTGATCGGTTTTGGACTTGGAGTAGATAAGTATGTCGTCAATAAAGACAATCACGAACTTGTCTAGATACGGCTTGCATACTCGATTCATGAGATCCATAAAGACAGCAGGAGCATTCGTTAAACCAAAGGGCATCACCATGAACTCATAGTGTCCATATCGGGTACGGAACGCAGTTTTTGGGATATCATCATCATGAACTCGTAATTGATGATAGCCAGAACGTAAATCAATCTTTGAGAAAATAGCAGCTCCTTGAAGTTGGTCAAAAAGATCATCGATGCGAGGAAGAGGGTAGCGGTTCTTGATGGTAAGTTTGTTAAGCTCACGATAATCGATGCACATACGAAATGATCCATCTTTCTTCTTCACGAACAAAATAGGTGCACCCCAAGGCGATGAGCTAGGTCGGATAAAGCCTTTGTCGGACAGTTCTTGAAGTTGACTGGCCAGCTCTTGCATTTCTGACGGTGCAAGTCGATATGGTGATTTAGCCACAGGGTTCGCTCCCGGAATTAAATCGATCTTAAACTCGACTTCACGCACGGGAGGTAAACCGCTAAGGTCATCGGGAAACACTTCAGGAAAGTCTCGTACAATCGGGACCTTCTTAAGATCATTCCCTTTGACTTTCGTGTTGACCACGTAAGCCAAGAAAGCCATGTAATTCTTGCTTAGACATTTTCGGGCTTGAGTACACGACATGAGTTTGAGTCCTTTGGATGATTTTTCGCCAAATACTTTCAATGTATCCCCCGAAGGCAAAGGAATTCGAATGCACTTCTCGAAACAAATAATTTCCGCATGATGTTTAGCTAACCAATCCATGCCAATGATAACGTCAAAACTTCCAAGTTTCATAGGAATAAGGTCGATAAAGAAATCATGCTCGTTTAGGCTCAAAATGCAATCACGAATAACGACACCAACGGTGATGGGTTCTCCATCGGCGACTTCGACAGTAAGAGGTCTTTCTAGTTTCGTATGTGGCTTAGCAAGTATAGGCTCAAATTCTATCGAGACAAAACTCTTATCGGCTCCAGAGTCAAATAGAACGTAGGCATAAGAATTATTAATAAGAAACATACCTGTTCAGTTTTAAAGACGTTTACGATACAGGTAAAGCAACAAAAGTACTTGGATCATAAAGTTGGGGTTGGATTTGACATACCGTTCACCACATCGTTGTTAGCCTGTGCTTGGTTTGCATTGATGTTGAAGGCACGTCCTCGAGCTTGTGGTACGTTACCCGCAAGACGAGGGCATTGTGGGCGAAAATGACCAGGTTCCCCACAGTTGTAGCAAGCACGATTGGCAACTAACGCGGCATTGTTTGGTGCACGGTGACAAGTAGCCACCAAATGTCCATACTTACCACACAGTGTACAGATACGGCACGGGGTATTACCCGCATGATGATACTTACAGACATTGCACAATGGTAGAGGACCAGCATAGGTTCTAGCAGCAGGTGCTTGTGTACCAGGAGCGGGTTGTCTTTGAGGTACTTTGGGTGTAGCCACTGCAAAATTACGCGCCGGTGTGAACTTGCGTTTCTTGTTGTTGTAAGACGGTTCATTCTTATTCTCCTTAGCTGCTTCAGGGACCGCCTTTTCAGTCTTTTTAGCCCCTTTGACGGACAAGGTGCCCGCTCGAATATGGTTTTCAGTAAGTTGAGCGGTGATGGTAATGGCATCTTCCAAAGTTGTGGGTCTACTTCCCACTACGGCATCTTGGATTTGAGGTGGCACCCCCTTGATGAACTTCTCAATGTTCCTAGGAACTGTGTCAACCATGTGAGGTAACAGGATGCTCAACTCGTGATGCCTAGTTGAATAGGCCAAATGATCTCCACCATCTTGCTTGAGGTTCCAAAACTCCTCCTCCAGCTTTTGCAACTCACTTCTCGGGCAGAACTTTTGGATGGCAATGTTCTTGAATTCTTCCCAAGTGAGTGCCAACACAGCATCAGCACCACGATTCCTCTTCTCACTATTCCACCACGTAAGTGCTCTTTGTTGAAGAACACTTGTGGCATAACGGACTTTGAGTGCCTCGGGACACTCACAGTTGATGAAGGTGTTCTCCATACTTTCAAACCACTCGAGAAGTCCAGTGGCTCCTTCCTTCCCACTAAAGCTAGTGGGTTTGCACGAGTTGAAGTGCTTAAACGTGCAGGGTTGGTTGTTTCTTCCTTGATTTGCACTATTCTCTCCTTGCCCATTGCCATTAGTGTTGTCACTAGCGTTGGTCATCAAGGTGCTACTCAGTTCAGCAACCATGGTCGGAATGACGGCAGCCATTTGACGGGCAATCATGGCGGCTAATTTGCGGTCGGAGCTACCACGCTTTCCATGATGACGAGACATGCTGGATATAAAATACGTTAGTCACAGAAATTTGGAGGTAGAAGATAATAAAACAAAGATTTTTCAAGACTTGTAAAACACATATGGAATGATTCCATTTGGTACGCATTACCATTTGGAAACGTTGACACGTCAAGGTGAGTTAACTCCAATTGCCTTAGAAACTTGTGTATATTGACCATAGTTTATCACTCATCCCAGAAATCCCCAGGTAAACATAACTAGTCCCACGGGATTTATGCGAAATGCTTACCTTAGCCCGAAGGCTTTTTGCCAGGAAATCCAGAATACAGGTGTCTATGTGTCACACAATATTTCTTTAGGTTCATGGAATTAAAACCTTGATGAGATTTTCATGGATTAGTCATAAAGTCTAAAGATTTGAACCTTTTAATATAAAGCTTACGTTCCCCCGTGTCGTCGAGAATAAGTTTAAGATATTTCATCGCCGAGAGAATAAAGGATTAAGAATAAGTTTTAGAGGAGACAAGACAACCAAGTTTCTCAATTATAAGGCAATCCTAACTAAAGGCATCAAGTTGCACATTAAGAGGCCCTCCTTAACAAGTAGCATTATGTAGCATGCAACAAAATATATTACAAGATCATAAAGATTTTTCTTATGAGGTTCATGCATCAACTATAGTCTAGGTCACCATTTCTAATAACCTAAATCCCTATAGTTATGGGCTCTGATACCAATCTGTCACACCCCAACCTTAACGGCGGAAACGTCGAGATGTGAGGGTTAAGATTGTTTACAGCCACATAACACTACCATAAATTGTAAATATAAAAATTCATAAGTTGAAATAAACATTACAACCAAATGTCTCAACAAACAAGAATAAACAAAGTTCAATTTTCAAGTCCCAAGTTATTTTATTTATTTTTCCTAGGTCCAAATCCTAGGTGTAAGCATGCTTCAAAAGATAATCATCAACCTTGTGCATTTCCTGAAACATGTTAAAAATAAAAGGGTCAACTTTAAAAGTTGGTGAGTTTCCATGGGTTATGCATATATATATATATATATATATATATATATATATATATATATATATATATATATATATATATATATAAAAGTTTACAAGTAGCAATTCAGGTCAATGGTTACGAAATAAGCAAGTTTATAGATAACATATAGCTACAATCAAACCTTGACCAAGAATATCATTTACAAGTTTAACGATTAGCTAAGTGTACTTGGTTCCCATAGTGCTCAAGAATACGACACTAGGAGCCGGCAATAACCTCGGCTTTAGCACCAAATAGGCTTGTCAGGCCCATAGATCTATGACGTCGCCAGGCTAGCAATAGTTAATGATTGTCAACATATAATATTCATCATATAAAGCTCACAATATTACAAATAACCATGACAAAGTTCATAGATGAATTGCTCGTGCATTTACAAGTATCAAGATGTTTACAAGTGCAAGTTCATAAAGTTAACATGTTTCACCCCAAAAAGTGTGAAATAAAGTAAAAAGGGGCATGGAAAACTCACATGATATAAGTTGATGTTAAAGGTAATATCGAGTAATGTAAATGGTGCTCCAACGATTTCTTTTACAAGTTACCTAAATGTGTATATTCCAAGATTAAGTTTAACAACAAGATTAACGATTAAACGTGAACTAGGGTTTCAAGTGAGGTTTGGGGTTTTTTTGATTTAGATAAAATTTAACAATGGAATCACTTATATTTTATTTCAATGAAAAGTATTATACCATTAGATAATTAAAGCATTTATAATAATTAAATATAAAGTGTAAATAATTTCTATGATTATTTAAATAACACGATTAAACTAAAATTAACGTTTGGGCCAATAATAATTTATTAAGTTAGACTATCATTTTAAATCCATTTTATAAGAAATAACTAAAAATAATCTTGTTATATTGTTTTATTAAAAGATTATATAAGTATTTAATTTTTTTTTAAAAAAAATTGCAGAAAATAATTTGGTCACTTTTAAATTAATTAAAGTTTACAAAAAATGATTTTTATAATAATTAAAAATTTCTGTAATTAAAATAATTGCAGAAAACCCTTAAAAAAATAGGTTGAGGGTGCCCGGGTTCGAACCCGGGACCTCAAGGATGGGGTAACACGCGCTTAACCAGTAGGCTGGGTAGCCTATGCCTGCTGGAATCCAGTTCCCCTATCTTAAAACACATAAATCAGATGAAATCCCCAAATCACATAAACCCTAGAATGATTTAGGACCAAATTGATGCATAAATCGATATTGATAACGATGATAATCATGGGGCTTTTGTTCCCCATGTAAAAACGAGTAGATAACTGTGTTTAATTACCCGAATCAGAGTCGAATCGATGGTGAGCAAGACGAAGAACAAGTCGCGGCTATGTCGAGATTGGTTCGGGTTGTAAATGATGTTAATAATCAAATTAGTTGCACAGATAGCTTCTACTGGTCTCGGTGATTGAAAGCCCTTTATCAATTTTAATTAAGAATGACTGGAGATGCAAGAACACTAATGTTGCAGGTCGCGATGAAGGGGATGATCGAATGTGATGTTCGTGTGAGTTTCAGGTGAAATTGAGATTGATGGCAGCTTAGGATTAGTTAAACGTTCGATTATGACACATTTAATTTGATTATTATTGAGTTTTAATGTTCGAACGGCTCTATGATTAAAAGCTTCGGTTATTCAAACCGATTGGGTTCATAACCGACGTCTAAACGCAATTAAGGTGCGTGTTCAAGTTCGAAACGGTTCCGCGACTGTAATGGTGTGGTTTAATTGAGTTAAATTCGGGTATATCGACCGATTTGGGGGTGGCCGGAGCTCGGCCGGAGCTCCCACCGGAAAATCGGGTGTTTGGGGGTTGGGTTTTACAATTTACACCTTTGGTCCCTGAGGTTTTAATATTACACCTTTTAATCCAAAGTTTTATTTCTAGTTTAAACTAAATTACAGCTTTAGTCCCTGTAGTTTACATATTATTATTTTAAATACAAAACTTCTATTTTAAGTTTGTAAATTGTCTTAAAGACCCCCTAACTTAATTAAACTTTAAGTTTTAAACTTGTTAATTATTTAACTCTTATAAATTATTATCTATTATTATTATTATTATTTTTATCTTATTTTAACTATTATTATTATGTTTTATTATATTAAAACAAATTATTAACTCATAAATTAATGAATTAATGCATCATAAAAGAAACATTCATAAACAACCCATATAGTTTCTTAAATGACATAAATGGTCCTTACCAGAACATAACAAGGTTAACTATCAATTAACGAAAACACGAAAGGTTACAACACTCTCTCAAACTGTGAAGCTTTTAAAAAGGTAAACCCCAATATAATTATTCCATCTCATAACAAAAGTCAACAGGTCAAACACTCTCAAGCAAATGTGATGCAAGCTGATAACCAGAATACGAATATGATGTCAAATGCACAAGTCAACATGATGCAAGCTTCTAGACAACCCAACAACATGATGTCAACATCTGGACCTTTCGGCACCAACTGGTTATTTGATTCAGGGGCTTCCCATCATGTGACCAATGATCTCAATAACTTATCCCTACATGCACCGTATGATGGAACCGAAGAGCTCATCATCGGTGATGGTTCGTCTCTTCAAATAACTCATATTGGCTCACTTACAATTTACACTTCCCAAACTTCTTTCACTCTTAAAAATGTTTTGTGTGTGCCTTTGTTATCTAAAAATATTATCTTTATCTCTCATTTATGCTTAGATAACAATATTCTCATTGAATTTTACTCGTCTGTTTTTGTTATTAAGGATCGGGCTTCACAAACCCATCTGCTCAAGGGATCGGCAATTAAAGGAATTTACGAATTGCGGACCCCATCCAAACCGTCTGTTTTCCATTTGCAACGCACCTCATCCATGACTTGGCATCATCGACTTGGTCATCATAATAATAAAGCTTTAAAGCTATTATCTTCGTTTGTTTCTTTCAATTTTCAATCTCATGATCATTGTAATGCTTGTCAAGTGAATAAAAGTCATCGTTTGCCATTTTCAAATACTTCTTTATCATCAAATGCTCCACTTGATGTAATATTCTCCGATGTATGGTGTCCTCCAATTGAATCTATTTATAACTACAAATATTACATAATATTTGTAGATCACTACTCAAAATATATATGGCTCTATCCTTTAAAATGCAAATCCGATTCATTATCCATATTTATTCATTTTCAAACATTAGTTGAAAATTATTTTCAACGAAAAATAAAATAATTTTTCTCCGATAATGGCGGAGAATACCTCAAACTCACATCTCATTTTACTTCTTGTGGCATCTCTCATCTTACTTCTCCTCCCCATACACCGGAACATAATGGTTATGCCGAACGGTGTCACCGACACATTGTTGAAACCGGTTTAGCATTACTCTCTCATGCTAACTTACCCGTTCAACTGTGGCCCTTTGCATTTACTACCGTTGCTTATCTCATCAATAGACTTCCTACTCCAACTCTAAATAACTCTTGCCCTTTCTTTTAACTTTTCAAGAAACAACCAAATTACACCAAACTAAGAAGTTTTGGTTGTCTATGCTACCCTTGGCTTCGGCCTTACTCGCCTCATAAGTTACATCCTCGATCTACTCCTTGTATTTTTGTGAGTTACTCCCCTACACAAAGCGCTTACTATACCTTCAACCCACTCACCTCTAAACTATATACATCTCGACATGTTATTTTTGTCAAAACCATTTTTCCATATAATGATCTCATGAAATCCACCACTTCTTCTGACCCTACTTCTACTAATTAGACTACAATCTTTCTACCATCCCCACAATCAAACAGGTCCACCACCCACCAAAATCGTAATATTTCCCCTCTTGATTCGGTCCAATCCCAAACGCCCAACTTTTCTAGTAACTCTCCAATCCAACCAAACTCACCAACTCTCTTATCTTCTATCCCTTCTCAACCCCAATCTTCATCGGCCCATATTCATTCTTCTTCATCACACACTACCACTCTCACACCTCCTCCTCAATTATTATCCACACCATCTACTCCACCCCCTAAGCCTAACACTCGTCCCAATCCTAAACCAAACTCCAAATATCCCTCCTCAGATTACATACTTTTCAACACTTGTTCAGCCACTCCATCTGAACCTCCCACTATTACTCATGCCTTAAAACATCCCTCTTGGCGTCGTGCTATGCAAAATGAGTTTGATGCCTTAACCCGGAATAACACCTGGACACTCGTCTCACCAACTGATGCTCCAAATCTCTTTGGATACAAATGGGTGTTTCGCATAAAATATAATCCAGACGGCTCCGTTGAACGCCTAAAGGAACGACTTGTAGCCAAAGGTTTTCATCAACGTCCCGGCATTGACTACTCTGAAACCTTTAGTCCTGTAGTTAAACCAGCCACTCTTTGCCTTATTTTATCTCTTGCTATCTCTCACAATTGGCCACTTCGTCAATTAGATATCAACAACGCCTTTTTACAAGGCAATCTCCATGAAGCCGTCTATATGGCTCAACCTTCGGGTTTCATTCATCCATCTTTTCCAAACCATGTTTGCAAGCTCCATAAGGCTATATATGGTCTCCGTCAAGCCTCTCGTGCTTGGTATGATGAGTTGAAAACATATCTTCAAACTCAAGGTTTTAAACCCACTATCTCTGACCCATCTCTTTTTATTCTATTAAACGGCTCATCCTCTATTTATATTCTTGTCTATGTTGATGATATAATCATCACTGGTCCATCTCTCTCTCATGTTACTCACTTTATCCAAACTCTCGCCACCAAGCTTTCTCTAAAATATCTCGAAAATCTATCATATTTTTTAGGTATCGAAGTGATCTCGCACTCTAAATGCATTCTCTTGTCTCAAAAGAAATACATTCATGATTGCAGGACTGTTAAAGGGTACTTAAGCTTGCACTTAGTTAACACACTTAGGAGGATCTTAAGTTCACTTAACAATTCAAATAGAGAACTATGAACTTTTACAGAAGAACAAGACAAACACAAGTAAAAACAAGAACAAGAACAAGAACACAAGATAAAATTTTCAAGGAAGTTGTATATTGCTTCTCTAGTTCTGTTACAAGTATTGTACAAGTATATTTGAATACAAGAACCGGAGACTACTTATACTACATCCTACAAACGTCAATATGCAAAAGACAGTTGGAAGTAACTAATCTAGACAACAAGATCAGCCTAAAGTCAAAAGGCAGATTGCCTTTTGACTAGTGACTATGACATGCCATAGCTCACTGACTTTCCTATTACAAATAGCCAAAAAGGAACAAAAGCAGAAACTTGCAAGCGAAGACCTTATCTACTTTATCATAAAGTATGAAAGTTTCACCAACTAGTGATAGCAAGTGAACTACCAAAGCATGCAGCAGACAGTAAGTTGCATTATGATAAAGTTGATGGAAAAGGTATATTTTCTCTCTCTTCGGAAGAAAATCAGTCTTGTCTTTAAACAGGTTCGGAAGACTTTGTCTTGAGAGCTTCGGAAGACTTCATCTTTTACCTTCGAAAGAGTTGAGTCTTTGGCTTCGGAAGACTTTACACTTAGAGTATTTTTCTAAGTGTAAAGCTTCCGCAACAGTTTCTTCTGAACTTTGGCTTCAGAAGATTTTACACTTAGCATATTTCTGAGTGTGTAAAAGCTTCCGAAGCTAGTTCACCTTTGTTCCGAAGTGCATGTTGGAAGACTTGGTTGTTTTGGTATCCTTTGGTTGCATCAGCCTCTTAACTTTAGAGGTTCCTACAAACTCCCCCTAGGTTGATGCTACCAAAACAGAGAGGTTCTTCAGACTGGGATAGTCCATATGAGGATCTTCAGAATTCCTTTCTTCATCAAAAGATCTAGATTCTTCAGACTCATAAAGTACCTTCTCATGTCATAGAGATCATGCAAAGGGGGTTCAAGCATGTCACTTGTGAAGTAGACATGTTGTTCTCCCTGATCTCTAGTGACATACCATATGTCTGGATCTTCAACAAATGTCCAGGACAGAATTTGTCTTCCAACAGAGAGAGGCTCTACTATGATAGGAGCTGGTTCAGAGTCCTCTTCATGCACTTCCTCAGGATGTTCAGACTCATCCTGAGGTTGGGAGGAGGATGCCTTTCTTCTTTTCTTCTTTGAAGATGATCTTCGTCTGGCCATCCTTTTTCTCCTCCCTGATGATTTTAACTGAGAGGGTTGGTCTTCAGTACCAAGTTCTTCAGTGGATTCCCTCTCAGTTGGGATCTCCTCTCTCCCAGTTTCAGAAGGAGAGTGAGGAGAACCCTGCTGTGGGTTAGAAGATGAAGTTGGCTGTTGTGCAGCTTCAGGTGCAGGTGGTGTTGTCTCTGTAGGTTCAACCTTTACCTTAACTTCAGGTTGAGCTTGACTTGATGATGAATGAATGTCCACAAGCTCTCCCCTTTTTATCTTCTGCTTGATCACCCTTATGTGCTCATCCATTGTGAATAGAGACATGGGACCAAGCCTCCTTCCGGAGAACCCATACAGCTTCAAGAAGCTCGTCATCCTCTGTCTGTCTGCATACTTTTTCTGACTTTTCTGGATGATGGCTCTTGATTTTGAAACTTCTTCCCTTTGCCTCTTCCTTGCAGCTTGCCTTTCCTTTTTGGCTTGTTCTTCCAGCTGCTTATTGTATTCAAATAATATATAATCATAAGGCAAGGGAAGGAGTGCAGGTGCCTGATAGAGACCTGTGACACTCAGGTAGTTGATCATTTTTAATCTTTCTTCTTCATCAACTACCTGAGGTTGTTCAGCAGCCACAGTCTCTGACTCAAGACTTTCTTGAATTGGGGAGAGGACAAGAATGTTCTTGTAAAGCCTTTTTCTCCTTATTTTTTCCTTGTGTTTGAGGGTCAAGGCTGCATCCTATGCTTCCTTCCTCTCTTTGACAATTCAATGTCGGCCAGTTCATTTAACTCCTCTAAGGGGAGAGAGATGAGTTTATCTATGTTGAAGTTCCTGGTCCCCAGATAGTTGAGCCTGGCTGCCCTTAATTCATCTTCTTGAGTGTATGGTACAGGGGTAGCCAGAATTGCAGCTTGCATGAATCCTGGGGAACCACTTGAACTCTCTCCTCTCAGCTTCCTCTTCCTCTCTCTCTTTTTTTCTTCAATCACTTCAGAAGTCAACTTCCTTTTGCTTTTGTCAATTGCAGATCTTGATGACTCAGCCTGAGGAGAGCTTTGGCCTTTATTGCTTGATTCAGCAGTCAAGCTCTGGCCAGAGAGAGGTTGTGAAGCACCATCACCAGTTGGTGCCTCACTGAGGTTATGGGGTGCTGGAGGAGATCTTGTCTCAAGGTTCACAGTCTCAGCCTCTGGGCCTTCAGTCAAGGCTTTCCCTTCGAAGCTAATCTTGGGGTCTACCTCAACATCCAGTTGACCAAAGGCTTTAACTGCTAGCCTCTGTCTATATGATGTTGTTCTCTTTTTGAATTCTGCCAGCACCCATTCTTGAATTTAATTGGCTATTCTGACAGCTTGTCTATTATTGCTTGGGTTGACAAGTGCCAGATCTACTAGATTTATACTCTCATAGAAATTCAGGGTGGAGATGTTGAGAATTTCTTGTTGACCCTGAGCTCTAGAGATCACAAAAGCTTTCCTATCACTGTCATACCCCCAACCCCAGATTGGGTTCTCAGATGGGGCAGACATGGCTCTTGGTATCCCTTCCTCAAACAGATGGTGAATTTTCAAGTCAAGATTTCTGTCTTGAGGAGGTTGCTGAGCATGGATAACTGCAAGATAGGATGGTGAGTCCTGTATGTCCATACTCAAGGAAGAACTCCTAGGTTCTGTGGCTGTCAGGACTTCCTCCCCCTTTTTCGTAGCATCACCCTCATGCATAGGTGAGCTGGGGAAGTGATCCATAACATCCACAGGTTCTTATGGACCTGGATGAGTTTGTCCTATGGGTCTCTCAGCTAACCGGCCCTTGAGATCGGTGATCTCAAGTTGCTGGTCATGGACCCTCCGTTGCAAGATAGTCACCTGTGATTCAAGGTGAGCTATCTTTGAAACTAGTTGGGTGCAGATGTCTTCGAGTTGGTGCACCCTGAGTTTCAGACTCCCCTCATCTTCAGTTGAAGAATCATTGGGGGATGAAGGAGGTGAACCGAGGTCCGCTCCCTCACCACCAGCATGGGGTTCTTGGCTGCTGGATTTCCCCTGCCCCATGACAATGTCAAGAGGCTGGGTTGCCGTGGTTGAGGTCTTAAAGATGTAATCACTGGCAACAGTGAGAGCCTCTTCCACATGGGTCTCCTGGACAATCACAGGAAGATCCACCTCAGTTTGGGGTGTCTGATATGGGCTAGACATGGGTGAAGCAGGAGTACTCATCTCCCCTTAAGAGTGGGTAGAGAGGGGAGAGTCATGGTACTCACTGAAACCCAACTCTTCATCAGAATAGAAGTCAAAGCTGGGAATGGGTTGGTTAAGATCAAGAGGCTGGGGATGGTAGCTTTCCCCTGAAGGTTGATCACTAGAGTGTTGAGACTCAGAGTGATGGCTTAAGGCTGTTTGTGAAGTTGTGAGCTCATCAGGCTGAGCATGAGGAACCTCAGCACTGATCTTTTTAAGAATGGGAGTGGTTTTCTCCTCAGGGGAAGTGGGAGCTTGAGTGTCCACTTCCTCCTGTGTGGGTTATGATATGGGGGCCTGCACATGCTTAATAGCAAGTGCAGGGGTTCGTTTGGATTTTCTAGTGTAGGTGAGGGTAATTGTTGGCCTTGATGGTAGTTGAGAGGTGGAGGGTGTTGGTTCATCACTAGATGGTGCAGCTAGGATGTCACCCTGAGCAATGATCTCAAACATTTTTGGGACAAGGGCTGTTTCTACCCCTGAGAACCCAACAGTTGGCTTTTTTAATATCTTGAAAATGTCGGGCCTCATGTGTGCAAGTTTAAGAACATTACCTGTTCCCCTCAACTGTGGTCCCAATTCATAGTTGAGAATGTGTTGAACATACTAGGGGAACATGTAATATTCTAAGGAATCCAAATTAACTAGTAAATTTGTAAATACAAACTGAGAGTACCTGAATTTGACCCATTGAACCATCCCATGGATAATGAAGGAGAGGTCTTCTGGAATCTGGTCCCATCCTCCATGTTTGTTAGATAAGCTGTGGATGATGACATTTTTTGAGGTATTTCTATTGGAATGAGACCTTCCCCTTCCTGAAGGTCTTGACTGAAAAGTCAACTTCATATCCTATCTGCTCAAAGGATTGGTTGACATCAGTTTTTGGAAAAGACAGCTCACCTGCTTCATCCTCCAGCTGCAAATGAGTGTTTATGATGACTGGAGTGATGAAAACCATCCTCCCCTGCACTGTAGTAGACAATGCCTTCTCCCTGTCCATGGCGACCTCTTAACAGGTCCGCCAGAACTCAAGCAACTGATTCTCATAGAGAGGAGGATCGATTGTAAGGGAGGTGAAGTAATGAGACAAAGAAAGATACCTACACACGTCTGAGAAGCTTGGATCCTTCTCAGAGTTTAACAGTGCAACTTGATTGTGTTGCCTGTGTAGGTGCATGGTGAAATCCGGGTTGTTACGACGATCAAGATTGGCCATTTGAAGAAGCTTTGTAGTGAAGGAAGGAAGAAGAAGATGAAATTAGGGGTAATTTTAGGTTAAGGAACAATGAGAGTAGAGAGATGAAATAGAACCATTTGGAAAGATATACTCTGGATTTGAGACAAAGTTATGACAAAAAGATAAACTTTGAAATCCGCAAGTGGGTCCTACTTCTGAAAAAGGCGCCCAAAAAGTTAATTTTCTTGGAAGTGGTAAAAGCTTCCGAAGGCAATTTTGGTTTCGGAAGCTTTGCAATCAAAGCTTCCGAAGGTAATTTTGGTTTCGGAAGCTTTACAATCAAAGCTTTCGAAGACAATTTTGCTTCGGAAGATATTTCAAAGAGTTTTGAAAATTTTGGCTTCGGAAAAAATAAATGAGTCTTCCGAGACTAAATTTCTTTCGGAAGAAACTTGTTCCTAAAATGCATTTAAGTACTTATGCCAAAATTTAAGCTTCGGAATATACTTCAAGAATTTATTCCAAAGGTAAATCTCAGATAAGCTGTTTAAATGATTTAAAGACATAAATTTTCTTCCGAAGGTAACTTTTGCTTCTTCCGAAGGTAACTTTTGCTTCTTCCGAAGGTAAATTTTTATCATTCTAAGAGATATCATTTTAAAAGTTCATTTTTCTTCCAAAGAGAACTGGCTTATGAAGTGATCTTATTAAGAAAAATCTATTCAAAGTTAATCATCCCAATAGCTGATACAAGATACTTAAATCTCTGTTCATCAAAGGCTTTTGTGAACAGATCAGCATATTGTTCATTTGTGTTAACTTTGATTAGTTTTATCAAACCCTTTTCAAAATTATCTCTAATAAGATGATACCTGATATTGATGTGTTTGGTCCTTGAGTGCTGCACATGATTCTCTATAATAGAGATGGCACTGTTTTTGTCTATGTGGATGGGAGTCTCTTTGAAATTGAACCCATAGTCTAGCATCTGATTCTGAATCCAAAGCACTTGAGCACAGCAGCTGGCAGCAACAATGTATTCAGCTTTAGCAGTTGATGTAGACACACAGGATTGCTTCTTGCATTGCCAAGAGACTATCCTTCCACCCAGGAACTGACACCCCCAGATGTGGACTTTGCAGTCATGTTGCAGCCATCATAATCACTATCTATACAAGCATACAGATTAAAGTCTGAATTTTTTAGATACCAAAGGCCTAGATTTGGAGCACCTTTGAGATATCTAAGAATCCTTTTGACAGTGATTAGGTGTGACATCTTGGGGTTGGCTTGATATCTTGCACATATGCATGTGGAAAACATGATATCAGGCCTGCTAGCAGTAAGATACATAAGTGACCCAATCATAGCCCTGTAGAGATGTTCATCAACACACTCCCCCTCAAGATCAGGACCAAGGGAGTGGTTTCTGGCTATGGGTGTCTTTGCAACCTTACAGTCAGTCATCTTGAATCTTGTAAGTATGTCCTGTATATACTTTGACTGAATGATCAAGATGCCATCTTCAACCTACTTCATTTGAATTCCTAGAAAGAAATTGAGTTCCCCCATGACATTCATTTCAAATCTATTCTTCATCAGCATCTCAAAGTCTTTGTAGAGCTTTGGATTAGTTGAACCAAAGATGATGTCATCTACATATATCTAAACTAGCAATGTGTCATTCCCTGTCTCTTTGATGAAGAGAGTCCCATCAATAGTACCTCTTTTGTATTCATGTTGACAGAGATATGTTGATAGTGTCTCATACCACTTTCTTGGAGCTTGATGCAGTCCATAAAGGGCTTTATCAAGCTTGCAGACATAATCAGGATGATCTGGGTCTGCAAAGCCAGGTGGTTGTTTAATATAAACTTCTTCATCAATCACCCCATAGAGAAAGGCACACTTCATATCAAGCTAGTAGACCTTGAAATCCTTGGATGCAGCATAAGCCAGAAATATTCTTACAGCTTCAAGTCTTGCAACTGGAGCAAAGATATAAGTGTAATCAATCCTTTCTTCTTAAGTGTATCTTTGGACAACTAGTCTAGCTTTGTTCTTGATGATGATCCCTCTATCATCTTTCTTGTTCCTGATACCCATTTGGTACCTATGACAGACTTCCCTTGAGGAAGAGAGCACAAGTTCCAAACCTTCTGTCTTTTGATTTGAAGCAACTCTTCTTATATTGCTTCAATCCAGCTTCCATCCTTCAAAGCCTCATCAATTTTCATAGGCTCAAATTGGGATAAGAAACAAAAATGTGGACAAATATGGCTGTCATGAGTTTGTCCTCTTGTTCTCACCCCTGAGACAACATTTTCAATGATGTTGGTAGTGGGATGAGACTTGTGGATCCTAAGTTGAGGAATCACAGCAAGTTGGTTGGACAGATCTAAATTAGAGAAATTTTGATCTGGCAAAGAAGAGTCCCCAACCACATCAGCACATTTATCAAGAGAAACTTGATCCAATGAGTGTGTTACATCATTCATGTTGTCTTCAATGAAGTGGTTGTCAGCATCAAGAAATTCTTGATCACTGTCACCACCTCCAGTTCCTCCTGCATTTGAAGTTCCTTCTCCTGAATTCTGAGCCTCTGAGCTGGAATTTGAAGGCAATTCATTTGAATCAGGAGTATTTGTCATGCTAGTGCTGATGGGAGCTTCAATTGCAGGGTTAGTCACTACTGGAGCTGAAGTAGTCTTCTTGTTTGGTCTTCTCAGCTCAAATCTTGGATCAGGATCTTCTGTTGACCTGTTATCTGTAGATCCTGAAACATTCTCATAAGATTCGTTAAAACAGTTGGTAACTAAGTCAAGATCAAACAGCCAATCCAGACCAGAACCTTTTACACAGGGTGTGTGTTCATTGAAGGTCATATTGGCTGACTCCTCAATGATTCTAGTTCTAAGATTGTATACTCTATAAGCCTTAGCTTGAGAAGAGCACCCAACAAAGTGTCCATCATCTGATTTCTCAGCATACTTGGCTATTTGATCTTTGGTATTCAAGATGGTGCAAGGACATCCAAATGTTCTGAGAAAACCAATGAATGGTCTCCTCTTGTGCCACAGTTCATAAGGAGTCTTACCATGTGTCTTAACTACCAAAACTTTGTTCTGCACATAGCAGGCTATGTTGACAGCCTCTGCCCAGAAGGTGATGGGCCGTTTAGAGTCAGACAACATGGTTCTTGCAGCTTCAATAAGTATTCTGTTTCTCCTCTCAGCAACACCATTTTGCTGAGGAGTCCTGGGAGCACTGTATTGTCTTGAAATACCCTTTTCATCACAAAATGTATCAAGGATTTGGTTTTTGAATTCGGTTCCTTGATCACATCTTATGATTTTGACCTTGTGATCAGATTGATTCTTAATTTTTAGAATGAAATTCTTTAAGATTTCAGGAGTTTCATCCTTAGTTCTAAGGAAAAACACCCAAGTGAATCTTATGAAATCATCTGTGATCACCAAACAGTATGAGGTCCTTCCTAAACTCATTACACTGGTGGGGCCAAACAGATCCATATGTAACAAGTGTAGGAGAGTAGTGATAGAGTTCATTTCCTTTGGCTTGTGAGACACTTTGTGTTGCTTCCCCTTCAGGCATGCAACACAGTGGTCATCACTTGTAAACTCTTTCTTTAGCATTCCAGTTACCAAATCATTTTTAATCAGTTTATTCATGTTCTTAAAGTTTACATGGCATATTCTTTTATGCCAAAGGAAAGACTTATCACTATTTGCTTTAGATAGAAAGCAAGAAATCTCTCCAGAGGGAGATGTTTCCTGCAAGTCCATCTTGTACATATTCTCTTTCCTGGGGGCTCTGAGCAAAATTTGCTCTTGAGGAATGTCAACCCCGGGCTTGAGAACAATGCACTCATGCTCAGTAAAGAGCATGTGATGTTTTTGGTCACAAAATTGGGACACACTCAAAAGATTGTATCCAAGCTCCTGGACAAAGTTTACCTTCTCAATGTTGAGCTTACCATTTGAAACCATGCCCCTGCCAGTGATGTAACCTCCTACATCTCCTCCAAAAGCAACTAGTCCTCCATCAATTCTTTCAAAGTTTTGAAGTAATGACTCATTACCAGTCATGTGCCTGGAGCAGCCACTATCAATGATCCAGATATTTCTGTTGGTCTTTAGCTATCCCTGCACAAAAGGAGATGATTTAGTTACATTTAGAAACCCAAGCCTCATTGGTCTTAGGCTTGTTAAATGAGTTGAAGGCAATGAAACAGTAATGGATCCTATGCTCAGGCTTTGAGGATCATTTGCTGTTTTGATGATGAGCTTTCAGCCACATGGTCTTCCTTCATCTTCCACACCACCTTTGGAAGATTGGGCTTGAACTTCAAAGCTTCGGAAGTTTTGGTAACTTCAGAAGATTTGGTGACTGGACCTTCGAAAGATCTTGCCTTCACTGCAGCAAGCTTCAGTGCTTCGGAAGCATTCCTTTCTTCCGAGACCAACTTTCCTTCCGAAGGCAACTTTTCATTTGCCTTCTTCTTCATTTTGGAGCTTCAGAGGGAAACAGATTTTCCTTCCGCATCTGTTTGTTTCTTCTTCTTTTCAGAAGTTTTCTTCTTGATCATATGGATAGGACTCTTGGGATTGTATTGACAATCCTTAGCCAGATGTGAAGTACTACTACACATAACACAATTCAAATATTTCCTTCTAAGAGTCTTCTTTCCCAAATAAAACTGAGCTTGAACACTTCCCTTTTCTTTCTCCACCTTTTCAGATGATGCAACAGGCTTCTTAGGGTGAAGCTTGCTCTTTGAAATGGATGGTTCAGGTTGTACAGCAATGACACACAACTGATCAGTCTTCTTGTTGTTGCTGGAGTGAGTTGAAGCTGAAGTAGAACTCTTGGTACTAGAATTCTTGATAGGATCTTCAGCTTTCATCACCTTGAACCCTGCAGAGATAAATACTTATTTCTGTTTGGGATCAAAGGTGGTCTTGATCTCTTGAGCTTTTCTGGATCTTCTCTTTGCTCTTCTGATCAAGTTCTTTCTCTTGGTTTTGCTCAAACCAGCTTCTTTTTCCTCCTTAGGAGCATGGTGACCCTTTTTGGATTGACTCTTTTCACTCACTTCAGAGTCATCCCTCACCATCTCCTCTTCATCCTCTTTATCATTGGGGTCTATGGATGGCAGCTCATCTTGACCAGTTCCACACGTTGGAGATCTAACTGATAGTAGAGTGTGTGGAGGAGCTATCTCACTAGATCCCAGTCCCTGCTTATTCTGATAACACACTTTTGTATGAAGAGATGAGGATATTATGTTCTTGAAGGTCTCTTCTTCAAGAACATATTTTTCTGCCCTGGCTTTGCTGATCACAAGCTCAGCCTGGCATTCAGTCAACTTGGTAATGAGATCCTTAATTTGAGTCCTGTAGTTTGTTTGCTCATGTTTAAGAGTTGAAACTGTTTTCTCTAGATCTTCTATCTTAAGTTTATAGTCATTTTCAGCTCTTTTAAAATCAGCTTTTAAAATATTTAAAGACTCAATGTCAGATCTTATTTCCAAGTTGTAGGACCTGTATCTATTTACTTTAGCAATACATTCAGGAGATCAAAGATGTTCAAGTACCTTGGCTTTATCATGATCAGCCATGAGTACTTGGTTTGGAGATGCATCTTCAGCTTAAAAGCTCCAGTCAAAGCCTTGTTCTTCAACAGCAACTGCAACTTGCTGTCTTGGCTTCTCATTCTGGTGCCCTCCTTCAGTGTAGTTTAGCCTGGATGAAGCTTGGCCACCATTTGACTTAGGTGCCTTGCATTCTCTAGTAAAGTGTCCCATTTGGTTACAGTTGTAACACTTGACTTTGCTCTTATCCAGCCCAAACTTGCCACTGGCAGCATTGCTAGGAAACCTTCTCCCAGTCCTCTTGTAGAACTTCTGGACTCTGTGAGTGAGAAGAGCCATCTGCTGGACTATCTCCATGTACTCCAGATCATCAGGATGGATACAGTCCAGGTCTTTAGGAGTGAAAAGAAAGTTTCCTGAACTTTCATCAGTAGAGACAAAAGCTTGAGAAGAACTTGTCTCTTGGAAGGGACTTCCTTAGATGTAGCTCTCTCTGGGTGTCTCTGGGAAGATGATGAAAGGACCCTTTTATGAGTTTTAGGGTAGCAGATGAGATGATGTTGTGGTTCTCTGCTATCCTTTTCAACCACATGAAGGGCTGAACTCTGGTGAGTGTTGGAGTTACCAGATGAATTTTGCATGTTCATCTCCATCTGGTATCCACTAAGTATCCCATACAACTCAGTGAGAGTAAGGGTCTTGAGGTTTTCAGTCCTCTTAATGGCCACACAGTAGTGTGTCCATTGTCTAGGAAGAAAGGACATGAACTTCCTTACAATATCCCTGTTCTCAATAGTTACCCCAACATCAGCCAGAGTATCCATAATCTCAACATACCTAAAGTATTGTTGAGTCATGGTCTCACCTGTCTTGAAGGTGAAGTTTTCAAACTGCTGCTTCAGGAGATCCTTCTTGTTCTCCTTGGCTTCATTTGAACCCTCATACATCAGTTTTAGTGCATCCCATAGCTGTTTAGCAGTCTTGCACTTCTTGAAACCTCTGTAGATGGAGTTTGGAAGAGCAGTTTAGAGGGCTGTCATGGCTTTCTGATCAATGTCAATTCTTTTCCAGTCTTCATCAGAAAAGTCAGCCCTCTCCTTTGGTATCATGCCACCACCAGCAGCAGCTGAAGAGGTGCATGGTACATGAGGTCCATTGACAACAGACTCCCACATCCTGGAATCTTGAGACTTGATAAAGCCTTCCATTCTTTGACACCAAGTGTCAAAATCCTCAAGAGTGATCAGTGGGGACTTTGTCATAGTTCCAGTTTCCATATCAGCTTTGGAGATAGCTGCCATTTGACGAGTTAAGTGATGTGTGTAACTAAGAGGATTTGAAGATTGTGAGATCTTACAATCAAGAGCCTGGAATGCTCTGATACCAAATGCAGGACCGTTAAAGGGTACTTAAGCTTGCACTTAGTTAACACGCTTAGGAGGATCTTAAGTTCACTTAATAATTCAAATAGGGAACTGTGAACTTTTACAGAAGATACAAGACAAACACAAGTAAAACAAGAACAAGAACAAGAGCACAAGATAAAATTTTCAAGGAAGTTGTATATTGCTTCTCTAGTTCTATTATAAGTGTTGTACAAGTATATTTGAATACAAGAACCGGAGACTACTTATACTACATCCTATAACCGTCAATATGCAAAAGACAGTTGGAAGTGACTTATCTAGACAACAAGATCAGCCTAAAGTCAAAAGGCAGATTGCCTTTTGACTAGTGACTATGATATGCCATAGCTCACTGACTTTTCTATTACAAAAGCCAAAAAGGAACAAAAGCAGAAACTTGCAGGCGAAGACCTTATCTACTTTATCATAAAGTATGGAAGTTTCACAAACTAGTGATAGCAGGTGAACTACCAGAGCATTCAGCGGACAGTAAGTTGCTTTATGATAAAGTTGATGGAAAAGGTATATTTTCTCTCTCTTCAGAAGAAAATCAGTCTTGTCTTTAAACAGCTTCGGAAGACTTTTCTTGAGAGCTTCGGAAGACTTCATCTTTTAACTTTGGAAGAGTTGAGTCTTTGGCTTCGGAAGACTTTACACTTAGAGTATTTTTCTAAGTTAAGTGTAAAGCTTCCGCAGCAGTTTCTTCTGAACTTTGGCTTCGGAAGATTTTACACTTAGCATATTTCTGAGTGTGTAAAAGCTTCCGAAGCTAGTTCACCTTTTTTCCGAAGTGCATGTTGGAAGACTTGGTTGTTTTGGATCTTTGGTTGCATCAGCCTCTTAACTTCAGAGGTTACTACAATGATCTTCTCACAAGAGCCAATATGATTAATGGTAAGACTGTTTCCCACCAATGACTCCTCTGATCCGTTAACATTACACGGAGCACAACACATTCCCTCCTACCGACTACCGTACCTTGTAGGCGCTCTCCAATACCTTTCTCTTACTCATCCAGATGTTTCATATGCAGTCAACCGATTGTTATCAATTCATGCATGCTCCACAAAACACGCTCCTGGACAGCTTAAAAAGTCTCTTACGGTATCTCAATGGTACTTTGCATCATGGTATATCATACGTTACAACTCACCTCTTAATTTACATGGATTTGCTGATGCGACTGGGCTTGGAGACAAGGATAATTACCGTAG
>CM046425.1:7812352-7859852 GCA_025506505.1 Flaveria sonorensis
TTGTCATGGTTATTTGGATTCTTGTAACTATTATGTGATCAACCACTTGTAAATACAATCATTGACTATTGCTAGCCTAGCGACGTCATAGATCTATGGGCCTGACAAGCCTATTGGTGCTAAAGCGAGGTTATTGCCGGCTCCTGGTGACGTATTCTTGATCACCATGGGAACCAAGTATACTTAGCTAATCGTATAATTTTGTTGTGGTCGTATTTGTCAAGGTTTGATTGTTACATTTGTTATCCATTCATACGTAATTATCCTTTAACCTATGACATGAATTGCCATCTTAATGTTTATATATTTATGTATGTTCAACCTATGAAAATCACCAACATTATATGTGACCGTATTTTAACTTTTTCAGGTAATGATCACGCTTAGTTATTTTATTCTCTGAAGACTTGTAAACATCTAGGATTGAACCTAGAGGAATAATAAAAGGACATATTTTATTACTTGTGCCAAATTAAACTTATGTTATGTTGCTGTTTTGAGACTTATGATTTATAATTATGTATTCATGAATTTGTATTTAATAATATTTACGCTTTGAATTAGTCTTGTGTGGCATGAACATCTTAACCCTCACATTTTAACGTATCCGCCGTTAAGGTTGGGGTGTATCAGATTGGTATCAGAGCCCATAACTATAGGGATTTAGGTTATTAGAAATGGTGACCTAGACTATGGTTAATGTAGGGACCCTATTCATGAATATTCTTTATAATCTTGTAAGTCTACTTTTATGTTATCACATGATGTTCCATGCTACATGATGAAACCCCTTATGTGCTATTTGACTTTACTTAGCAAATGTGTCTTAGGTGTTTGACTTGAATGACGAAATCCCTAATCTTGTATACCCCCCAACTTTCTAATCCTCTTCATCTGCTCTTAGTTCTATCACGCCTAGTCTCTCTCTAAAACTTATTCTCGACTACGTGTGGAATCTTAAGCATCATATCAAGTGGATAAAATTCTTTAGACACTAGTCTAAATCTTGAAAATCTCATTGAGGTTTTAATTCTAATAGCCTATAGGGAAGTGTGAGACACATAAACACCTGTATTCTGAATTTCCTGGCAAAAAGCCCTCGGGCTAAGGTAAGCCTTAGTATAAATCCCACTGCGGGGACCTGTTATGCTTACCTGGGGATTTCCAGGACGAGTGATAAATTATGGTCAACATACACATGTCCCCAAGGTAATAGGAATTAGGTTACCTCGACGTGTCAATGTTCCTGTTGGCTGTGTGGTACCAAATGGAACATCCGGTTATATTTATAAATTTCAAAATTCATGATTATTTGAACTGGTTTATCACAAAATTCTAATATCTTCTCTATTTTTTAGAATGTCTCATCATCATGGAAAAACGTGCTAGCTCCGACCGAAAACTCGCCGCTATGATTGCCCGGCAAATGGTGCTTGTTCTTCCAACCATGGTCGCCTAATTGAGTAGCACCCTGCTGGCTAATAATAGTAACAACGTGAATGGGAACAATGGTAGGGGTGATAACAATGGCCAAGGTGAAAACAACAATAACCAAGGAGGGAATCACCGAACCTGTACTTCAAGCACTTAATTCTTGCATTCCCACTAGTTTTAGTGGGAAGGAGGGAGCCACTGGACTTCTCGAGTGGTTTGAAAGCATGGAGAACACTTTCATTAATAGTGAGTGTCCCGAAGAGCTCAAGGTCCGTTATGCTGCGAGTGTCCTTCAAAAACGGGCACTTACTTGGTGGAATAGTGAAAAGAGAAATCAAGTGCGAAAGTGGCCTTGGCACTCACTTGGGAAGAATTCAAGAATGTCATGATCCAAAAGTTTTGTCCAAGGAGTGAATTGCAAAAGCTGGAGGAAGAATTTCGGAACCTCAAGCAAGATAGTGGCATCCACTTGGCTTACTCCACCCGGCATCATGAATTGAGTATGCTTTTATCGCATATGGTGGATACTGTACCCCGCAACATTGAGAAATTTATCAAAGGGGTGCCACCACAAATTTAGGATGTTGTTGTGGGAAGTAGGCCACGACCTTGGAGGAAGCAATAAACCATCAGCGCAGCTCACCGAGAATCACATAAGGGCTGGCACTTTGACGGTGAAGGGTACAAAATCAGCAACAAAGGTGACTCCCAAGGCAACTAAGGAGATGAAGGCTGAACCTTCATCTAAGGGCAAGAAGTGTAAGTTCACACCTGCCAGTAACTTTGCTGTGATAGCACCTAATGCCCCATAAAAGCAGGCTGTCATTGCAAACCAAGCACCCGTGGCAAGAACTTACACTGGCCCACATCCGATGTGCAACACCTATAAGTATCACCATGCGGGCAACAACCCATGTCGTATTTGCTCACTCTGCGGGAAATATGGCATTTGGTGGCTACATGTCATTGGGCACCCAACAACGCTGCTATGGTCGCTACCGAGTGCTACAATTTTGGCGAAACTGGTCATTTTCGTCCACAATGCCCTCGTCTTGTGGGGAATGTTCCACCAGCTCGAGAACGGGCTTTCAACATCAATGCAAATCAAGCACAAGCAAATAACGATGTGGTGAATGGTACGTCATTCTTTTCCGTTACTCGATCTTTTGTTGTATAAAAGTCATACTTGCTTTCCATGTACCAATGATAGCTCTATATCTGAGCAGGTATGTATCTTGTAAATAATTGCTATGCGTCTGTACTGTTTGATTCGGGAGCGGATAAGAGTTTTGTGTCCTTAGAATTTGAACCTACCCTGCTAAGTCGCGTTCTAAACTAGAAAAATCCTTTACGTCGAAGTCGCTGATGGAAAATCTATCGTTGGTGACGTCATCATATGTGATTGCATCTTGAGCCTTAACGAGCACGAATTTCCTATGACCTTATTCCTATGCAACTGGGGAGTCTCGACATCATTATTGGCATGGATTGGTTAGCCAAACACTACGCGGAAATCATTTGCTTCGAGAAGTGCATTCGAATTCTACTACCTTCGGGTGATGCACTAAAAGTTTTTGGGGAGAGATCGTCTAAAGGACTCAAGCTTATGTCGTGTATCAAGGCCCGAAGTTCTTGAGTAAGAATTACATAGCCTTTATGGCTTATGTAGTCAACACGAAAGCCAAGGGGAAGGAACTTAAGGATATTCACATTGTAAGAGACTTTCAATGTGTTTCCTGAGGATCTTAGTGGGTTACCTCCCGTTCGGGAAGTTGAATTCAAGATTGATCTGATTCCTGGTGCAAACCCTATGGCTAAGTCACCTTATCGTCTTGCACCTTCGGAAATGCAAGAACTAGCCGGTCAACACAAGAATTGACTGATAAGGGTTTCATTCGTCCTAGCTCTTCAACATGGGGTGCACCTGTGCTATTCGTGAAGAAGAAAGATGGTTCGTTTCTTGCTTGTGTATCGACTATCGGGAACTCAACAAACTCACCATCAAAAAAACCGATACCTCTCCTTCGAATCGATGACCTCTTTGATCAACTCCAAGGAGCTACGCAATTCTCAAAGATCGATTTACGCTTTGGATATCATCAATTGCGAGTCCATGACAATGATATTCCAAAAACCGCTTTCCGTACTCGATATGGACATATGAGTTCATGGTATGCCTTTTGGTTTGACTAATGCACCTGTTGTCTTCATGGATCTCATGAATCGAGTATGTAAACCGTACTTGGACAAATTCGTGATGTGTTCATCGCTGATATTCTCATCTATTCCAAGACTGAAACCGATCACGAGTTGCACTTGCGACAAGTTCTTGAACTTTTGAAGAAGGAACAACTGTACGCCAAGTTCTCTAAGTGCGAATTTTGGCTTGAAGAAGTTCAATTCTAGGTCATGTGGTGTATAGCAAAGGAATTCACGTCGACCCTGCTAAAATAGAAGCCGTGAAAAACTGGTGTTCCCACGACCCCACTGAAGTCTGCTCTTTCTTGGTTTAGCGGGTTACTACCGTAGGTTCATTGCCAACTTCCGAAAATGCGAAACCACTTACGGCACTAACTCAAAAGAATAGACTTTTGAATGGGGACCTAAACAAGAAGAGGCTTTCGAGACACTGAAACGCAAGTTGTGTAATGCTCCTATTCTAACCCTCCCTGATGGAAATGATGATTTTACCTTGTACTGTGATGCGTCTAGTCAAGGCCTTGTGTGTGTTCTCAGCAACGAGGAAAGGTCATAGCATACGCATTGAGACAATTGAAGGTTCATGAAGTGAACTACCAAAACCATGATCTTGAACTTGGTGCCGTAGTTTTTGCCTTAAAGATTTGGAGGCACTACCTTTATGGGACTCAATGCAGGCCTACACCGATCACAAGAGCCTTCAACACGTGTTCAATCAAAAGGACTTAAACATGAGGCAACGGCGTTGGGTTGAGTTGATTATCGACTACGACTGTGACATTCGTTATTATCCTGGAAAGGAGAATATTGTAGCCGACGTGCTGAGTCGCAAGATCCACAATAAGACAGTCTCACTTCAAGAAATTCGAGATCGAAGACAATGGTTGACACACTGGGAGAATTGATACTGAGATTCACGGGGATGTCAACGAGGCTACTATCATGCTTCAAAATATAAGGATTGATAATGACCTCGAGTTTGCATCCCGAGGCTCAACAAGCGGCATAACTGAGGAAAGGAAGGATGAACTAGCGTTTAACGTTCGGTCACAAATGGAAACAAACCAAATGGCATGTTGTATTTCTTGAACCGACTTGGATTCCAAGTCGGGACAACCTTCGTAACTTCATCATGACAAAGCTCATCAAACACGTTATTCTATTCTCCCTGGGTCCGATAAGATGTAATGGATCTGCGTGGCCAATATTGGTGGCAGGAATGAAGAAAGATATCGTTCTTATGTAGTAAAATGCCTCACGTGTGCAGGGTCAAAGCGGAACATCAACGGCCTAGTGGCTTACTTGAGCAACCCGAAATCCCTATGTGGAAAGGGAGCATTATCCATGGATTTCGAAACCAATTACCTCGTACTCCTCGTGGCCATGATAGTATATGGGTGATGTTGAAGTTGATCAAAACAGCACATTTCATACCAATACGAGACACTTAAAAAGTTCAAAGTTGGCTCTATTTACATTGATGAGATTGGGAGTCATCACGGCGTGCCTTTACACATCATATCCGATCGAGATGCTCATTTCACTTCATACTTTTGGTCTTCTATGCAAGAAATCTTGCGTACTCAATGGATTTAGCACGGCTACCATCCTCAAACGGACGGTCAAACCGAGCGAACCATTCAAACCTTGAGGATTTGCTACGACTTTAAAATGATATAATTTATTTTATTATTAAACATTAGTAAAAATAATAATAATAATATAATAATAATAATAATAATAATAATAATAATAATAATATAATAATAATAATAATACTAATCATAATAAGTGATAACCTATGAAATAAATAAAAATTATAAGTCTAATTATTTTTTTAAAATTTAGAAAAAAAACTTGTAATTTATTACTTTGGCATAAAATATAAAATTAAAAACTCAGGGACCCAAACTGTAAATTTTTTAAACCAATCCAACTCCCGCTTTCCCGGCCACCGGCCGGCGTACCACGGCGCGGCTCCGACGACCCCCAAATCACCTTAAAATCAACTTAAAAACCCTCTAACTGTTTCCAATCAATCGTGAACTCGTTTCCAACACGAAGATGTGAATTAATTGGATTTTCAATGCGGTGGTATGACTTCGAACCCGAAACCGAACCTATCAAAAATTTCAATCCGTTTCTGCATTAAGACTCAACTTTATTGAAATTAATCGAACCTACACGTTCGTGTAATCATTCAAAATCAATGGGGAGATTAATTTCATTTGAACGGCTTTTAAACACTTAATCGACTTGTAACACCCGAGAGTTATCTATAGCCGTTGGGCACAAACTTTCCAATTGAAACTATAAATTAAGGGGCAAATGATCGAAACAGCCTCTTTTAACTCTTGTAAGTTCAATTTCACAAAAACACACACACACACATCAGGATTGAATCGAGAACCCGTCGCGAGCCTTGTTCGAACTCGAAATTGTCAATACCACTTCAATTCAGGTAATTCAAATGGGGATTACATTCGGTTTTACATGAGGAACAAAAGCCCCATGGTTAATTTCATTATCATAACTGGATTGATGTTTAATTTTATCGGATTTGAAACTAGGGTTTGTGGTGAAATTGGGGAATTTCTGTAGAAATAAGTTTTGTGAATTGATTTGTGTTCAGAAACAAAAACAAGGCCTTGGCCCGTTGGTTAAAGCTGTAAGGTATGAGGCAAGGGACCCGGGTTAAAACCCGAGTCCCTGCATTTCTTTTTAAATGTGTTTTCTTAATTTACAAAATTCAGAAAATGTTTTAATATTATTATTATTATATAAAAATCATTCTAAATCAGAATCTAAATAAAATACTTTCTTTAAATTTCTAGAAATTTAATTAATAAATCTTTATTCTTTAACTTGGAAATTATAAAATTGTGATAAAATATATGTTCTTGTTAAGTTTTAAATGTAATAAAATTATTCTCCTTTAATTCTTGAAAATTTCAATTTAATAATCTTTTATTTTATAAAAATATATTTACAAGTTAATTATGTATTTGAAAGAAAAAAATAAATATATATATATATATAATATATATGGGTATATTTAAAAAGTTCATCTATTGTAGTTAATAGATTTACTGTAATCATTTAAGACTATAAATTATTAATATCAAATGGCATTAATAATTCTTGATAATAAAAGTTTAATTCTTAGTGATATAATTATCACAAAAAATTCTATTTGTCAAATAAATTATAAAATAATAATAAATGTATCTATCCTATAATTATAATCGTGGACTAAACGATTTATAAAATCTCAAATAACATCATTATACTATCACATTGTTATCCAAAACCCTAAATTCAAAGGAAAGCCGTAGATCCTCGAGTACCGTTAACATTATAATATTTGGATTAACTAAACGTCGTCTCTAGGTTGAAATTTAACGAACCTTCGGTGTTAGTACAAGACTCCATATTTGTTCATCCTTATAATTTGTGAGTTTTTCATACCCCATTTTATATTATTTCACATGTTTGGGGGTGAAACATGTTACCTTATTAAAAACATGCTTGTAAAGAAGGTTATGCCTTGTAACACTCGTGCAATTATTTTATATTTGTATGGTTATTTGGATCTTGTAACTATTATGTGATCAACACTTGTAAAATAAAATCATTAACTATTGCTATCGTAGCGACGTCATAGATCTAGGGCCTGACAAGCCTATTGGTGCTAAAGCCGAGAGGTTATTGCCGGATCTGGTGACGTATTCTTGATCACCATGGGAACCAAGTATATTTAGCTAATCGTATAATTTTGTTGTGGCCATATTTGTCAAGGTTTGATTGGTACATTTGTTATCCATTCATACTTGGCATTATCCTTTAACCTATGATATGATTGCCATCTTAATGTTTATATATTTGTGTGTTCAACCTATGGAAACTCACCACATTATATGTTGACCGTATTTTTAACATGTTTTCAGGTAATGATCCACTTAGTATTACTCTTGAAGACTTGTAAACATCTAGAATTGGACCTAGAGAATAATAAAAGGGCATATTTTATACTTGATGCCAAATTAAACTTATGTTATGTTGGTGTTTTGAGACTTATGATTATAATTATGTATGTCATGAATTTGGTATTTAATAATATTTACGCATGAATTAGTGTTGTGTGGCATGACCAATCTTAACCCTCACATTTCAACGTATCCGCCGTTAAGGTTGGGGTGTGACAAAAACCCTGTAGTTTTCGCGCGAGCAGTTTTGATGTACGTTAAGATTTTGAACTCTAGGAAGTTTTCGCGTGAAAGGTGTAGTTTTCGCGCGACAGGTAGTTCTCGCGTGATTTGTAAGTTCTTGCGCGATAGGTTGGTTCTCGCGCGATAGGGTAGTTTTCCACGCGAGATGCTGCTGATGTATGTTAAGTTTTCGCATGTAATGCTGTTTTGTGTAATGTGTTTATCTTTCACGTTAATGATTTTTAATACTATACGTTTTATGATGTGGCTTTACTTGCTATGTACGTATTGTAAGTAAAGTATTATGTAATGAGTGAAAGATAACGAAGGTGAGTCATGACGAACATAATGAACGAATGAAAAAGTCTTGCAAGCAAAATGAGGGAGGTTCACGACTCATGAGGTAGTTGTATGCTCCAACTGTGTGTGGCTTAGCTACCCTTGATGATGCGCACAGGGTCTAATCCTTGAGATTGACCATGATCTGATGGATTCTTGTCGCGTTACCCCGTACTGTGTCAGCTTCGGCATGATGTGGGGTTTATTTATAAACCCCGGCCACAGTATCAACCTTTTTAAGGAATGACGCGGGGGTATTGCATGTACCGAATCTATATAAGGATGAACGAAGTAACCGAATGATGATGAACGACGACGAAGATAATATTAACTATTTTCTAAATGTACGGATGATGTTGTGATGACAAGGGATGTAAAGGATATGGTTTATATAAATGACGTATTTTATTTATAAAACTAGAACTCACTCAGCATCGCTGACTTTTTTGTATGCATAATAGTTTGCAGGTGATCGTTTGATGCTGAGGAGGTGCAGGCATGGATGCATAAGCTACCGGGAATGATTATTGTATTAACAAAATTTTAAGATGTACGTGAATGACTTGATGTATTGACACGATTTTAATCATGAATGAAAAGTTTTAATTACGCTGTCAACGATGTGTTTTAAATATTTTATGCGATGATTGACCGACTGTAAGCGTCTCGGGAACGGGGCCTTACAAGTTGGTATCAGAGCTAAAGTTTAAGAGAATTGGGTAAAATATTTGAAAAACCTAAAACTTAAACTGAGAATGGGATGAAAAAATAAAAAGGAAAGGGATGTCAGTCCTAGTAGCTACATGCCTGCAGGTAAAGGTTTTATGTAAGTGTTTTATGTAAAATAATAAAAAGAGTTATTTGCGCGTGTTATGTGGTTTATGTGCCCCTGGTAGTTTTTGGATACCGATGTAGTCAGGATAGAGAATGCTTGGAAAGGAAGAGTAAAGTAAGTGGCTAATCACACTGGCCACTGTAATTAGGGACTTACTATACGACGTAATCTGAGCTATTACCTTAAATGATAGTGTTGGTGTTTGAATTTTATAGCGCTTAGATGGCTGGTGGTAGATCTTCGAAGGCTTCCCGAGGTGAAGTGCGTGGTGGACTTGGTGCTGGAACACGTGCCACGAGGAATAAGGCTAGAACTGCCGAGACGGCACTTGCAGATCCCGAGATTAATCACCATGAGGGCGGTGATGAGAGTGCTAATCTGAGGGCCTCAGTGAAGGAGGCGGTGGTTGAGGAGGTTCATCAGGTCATGGAGATGATTCTGCCGTTTGTAGTGACCGAGGTTATTCGTGTTGTGAGGGAGGATGAAAAGAAGGAGAAGGAGGAGAGGAGGAAAGCTGCTAGGAGAGGGGGCGAAGAAGGAGGTTCAGGGGCAAGAGAGCAACCGGATACTGAGATGGTTGTCTCCAGTGATGATGAGGAGGAGGAGGCGGCGCAGGAAACTGCAAAGGGGTGCAACTAGGGGCATTCCAAAGATGCAGGCCCCCTACGTTTGATGGAAATGGGAGTGCTGCGGCCCGCTCACCGATGGGTGAGAGAGATGGAGGCGGTACTTATATTAGCGAGTGCCAAGAGGATCAGAAGGTAAAGTTTGCTACCCATCATTTGTAGATTCGGCCTTATGCTGGTGGGACAATTTGTCCAGCCGAGGGTAGTAGGGGGCACCGGGAGGATGGGTGAGGGTGGGAGCTGAAGAAGGTGTGGTCGAGGGTAGTAGGGCACCGGGAGGATGAGGTGGAGTGAGCTGAAGAAGTTGGTGACGAGGAGTTCTGTTCTCATAGGGAGCTCGATAAGGTCGAGAGAGAGTTCCTGTAGTTGGAGGCGGGCACTATGACGCACCAACAGTACACAACGAAGTTTAACAAGATGGCGAGGTTGGTGCCAGATCAGGTGACGCGGTGTCACGAAAGATCAAGAGGTACATCCAGGGTCTGCTGGCGAATATCCGTAGACATCTGGTCACCGCCCGGCTAGGTATGTTCAGGTCAGTGGTCGATCTGGCAGGTAGACTGTATGATGAACGGGAGACAGCGGAGGTGTTGGAAGTGAAGAGGAAGTGGGGTAGTGATAAGAGCGGGAATAGGAAGCGAAACAACGGTGGTGGTTTTGTGGCTGGTAGTAAGAAGGTGAGGGTGGATGACCGGAGGATGTTAACAGGGGGAGAGAAGGCATGCAAGAAATGTGGGAAGGAGCATGCGGGGGAATGCATGTGAATCTCTGCTTTCAGTGTCGGAAGGAGGGCCACATGGCAAGGGATTGTCGTATGGCGAAGTGTTACAACTTTGGTGAAGGGGGCCATATGAGCAGGGATTGCAAGAAGCCGAGGGCTGAGAACTCCGGGTCAATGAAGGGAATTGAGAAGGAGGGGCAGAGGGCGAAGGCCAGGGCATTCACTATGACTTGGGAGGAGGCTAGATGGACCTCGATGTTATGTCAGGTACATTCCTAGTTAACCGGACTTGTGCCTCTGTACTATTTGATTCTGGTGCTAGTAGGAGTTTTATTTTTGCTGTCTTCTATGCTAAGTTGCCTGTTAGGAGTAGAAAGATTGATGAGCCCCTCGATATAGAAACTGCCATTGGTAAGTCTACCAAGATTTTTGATCTGATAGAGAATTGTGACATAGAGTTAGATAGCCATAGGTTCTCTGCTAAATTATTGTGATGCCCTTAGGCGGATTCGATGTATTCCTGGGGATGGATTGGTTAGCAGCCTATGAGGCAAATATTGTGTGTCGCAAGAAGATGATTCGATTGACTGCGTCGGATGGGATTTCAGTGATGATCTATGGTGATAGGGTTACTACAGTTCCGAAGGTGATTTCGATGGTTGTGGCTGAGAAGTGTATGAGGCGTGGATGTGGTGCCTATCTAGCCTATGTGAAGGATGGGGAGGCATCGGTACCATGGTTGTCGGACGTGCCGGTAGTGTGCGACTTCCCTGAGTATTTCCAGAAGACTTATCAGGTGTGCCACCTGACCGTGAGATCGAGTTCCAGATTGACCTGATACCTGGTGCCCAACCTGTTGCTAAGGCGCCGTATCGTCTAGCTCCCTTCGAGATGAAAGAGTTGATGACTCAGCTACAAGAGCTGTTGGATAAGGGATTCATTCAACCTAGTATCTCTCCATGGGGTGCTTCGGTCTTGTTTGTGAAGAAGAAGGACGGTAGCATGAGGATGTGCATCGACTACCGTGAGCTGAACAAATTGACCGTGAAGAACCGGTATCCGTTACCCAGAATTGATGACTTATTTGATCAGCTCCAAGGTGCCAGTTGGTTCTTGAGGATAGATCTTCGATCTGGTTACCATCAGTTGAAGGTGAAGGAACAGGATATACCTAAAATAGTTTTTCGTACGCGTTATGGACACTACGAGTTTCTTGTTATGTCCTTTGGTTTAACCGCTTTTATGGATTTGATGAATAGGATGTGTCGGCCAATGTTGGATAAATCGGTGATTGTGTTCATTGATGATATCTGATTTACTCAAAGAGTGAAGAGGAACATGCCGGTCACATTCGGGAGGTGCTGGAAACGCTTAGAAGGGAGAAGCTGATGCCAAGTTCTCCAGATACACGTTATGGTTACGCGAGGTTCGGTTTCTGGGTCATGTGGTGAACCCAGAAGGGATCATGGTAGACCCGGTGAAGGTTGAGGCGGTGATGCAATGGAAGTCTCCAAAGACACCATCCGAGATTTGTAGTTTCTTTGGTTGGCTGGATACTACAGAAGATTCATCCAAGACTTCTCCAAGATAGCTTCACCATTGACTAAGTTGACCCTTAAGGATGTGAAGTTTATATGGGGAGTAGAACAGGAGTATTCTTTTGAAGAGCTAAAGACGAGATTGACTCAAGCTCCTGTCTTGATGTTACCCGAAGGGAGCGAAGATCTAGTGGTCTATTCAGAGCTTCTTATTCGGGATTGGGTTGCGTGTTAATGCAACAGGGGAGGGTTATAGCCTATGCGTCCCGACAGTTGAAGATCCATGAGGCTAACTACCCTACCCATGATCTGGAGTTGGCGGCTGTGGTCTTTGCATTGAAGATTTGGAGGCACTACTTGTACTGGGACGAAGTGCACTATCTTCACTGACCATAAGAGCTTGAAGTACTTTTTCGAGCAAAAGGATATTAATATAAGGCAAAGGAGGTGGTTAGAGTTGATCAAGGATTATGATTGTGAGATCCACTACCATTCGGGCAAAGGCCAACGTAGTGGCGGATGCCCTTAGTCGAAAAGAGAGACCCGACCCGATTTGGGTAAAGGCTTATCAGTTGGTAATGACCTCTGACATGATGAAGCGGGTCAAGGAATTTCAGGACGAGGCGTTGAATGAGGGTCGAATCAACTCCGAAAGGATGAAGGGCCTAGTCGCGAAGTTGGGTGAGAACACTCTCGGTGTTAGAACCCGATTTGGGCAGATGTGGATTCCTCGTTATCGGGATCTACAGGGAAAGATCATGGATGAGGCCCATAAGACTTGATACTCAATTCACCCTGGTGCCACGAAGATGTATCAGAATATGAAAATAGATTACTGGTGGCCGGGAACGAAGCGTGATGTAGCGGAGTATGTGAGTAAGTGCCTTACTTGACTGCAAGTGAAGGCGGAGCATCAGAAGCCATACGGGAAGATCCAACCTTTGGATATACCCAAGTGGAAATGGGAGCACGTCACCATGGACTTCATTACGAAGTTGTCGCGTACGGCAAGATGGTATGATGCCATATGGGTGATAGTAGACCGTCTGACGAAGAGTGCTCATTTCTTGCCAATCCATGAGACGTATTCATTTGAGAGGTTGGCGGATCTTTTCATTAAGGAGATCGTGACTTGTCATGGTGTACCGGTGTCTATAGTGTCAGATCGTGACACTCGGTTTACATCTAAGTTTTGGAAGAGATTCCACGACGCGATGGGGACGAGGCTACATATCAGTACAGCTTATCATCCTCAGACAGATGGTTAGTCAGAGAGAACCACACAGACGCTTGAGGATATGCTACGGGCATACATGATCGATTTTGGGGGAAGTTGGGATGAACACTTGCCGTTAGCCGAGTTGTCATATAAGAACAGTTACCATGCCAGTATTGGTATGCCACCCTATGAGATGTTATACGGTAGAAAGTGTAGAACGTATGTATGTTGGGGTGACATCGGGCAGAAGGAGTTGGGAAGCATTGAGGTGATCGAGGCTACGACTGAAAAGTTGGAGAAGATTAAGGCCTTTATGAAGACAGTGAAGCATAGACAGAAGTCGTACGCCGACAAAAGGCGTAGACCGATTGAATTCAAGGTGGGTGATAGAGTTATGTTGAAGGTCTTGCCTTGGAAAGGGATCATCCGTTTCAGAAAGCGAGGAAAGCTAAGCCCAAGGTATATAGGGCCTTTCCGAATTATTGCATGGGTAGGAGAGGTGGCCTATCTATTGGAGCTACCCGATGAGTTAAGTGGAATTCACCCAACGTTCCATGTATCTCATCTGAGAAAGTGCTTAGCCGACGAGGATATGATTGTGCCACTGGAAGATATTGAGGTAGATGAACGACTCAATTATGTGGAGCAACCGGTGGCCATCATGATAGAAAGGAAAAGAGGTTAAGGAACAAAGTGGTTCCACTTGTGCGTGTACAGTGGAAACACCAAAAAGGGTCTGAGTCTACATGGGAGACCGAGGAAGAGATGAGATAGCATTACTCGCAGTTGTTCGAGAGCTAACAGGTTTCGGGGACGAAACCTAAATAAGGGGGGTGGAATTGTAACGCCCGAAAATTTCGAAGAAAACAAGCCAGAATGAAGTTCTCGGGTGAAGGAAAGTTCTCGAGCGAGAACCTCATGCGAGAAGTCCAAGCGAAAAGTGGAGCTGGGTATAAATAGCTGAGAACACCCAATCTGACTCCATTTCGCCGAGAAGTTCAGCTGCTAGAGAGGGAAATCGGCTTCGTAGAGAGAGAAAGTGAAGCATCCAAGTGTTTAAGGTATGTAACTCGTGTAGTAACTTGTGTTATGTACTAAGAATGGATTATTTATGAATTTAACGCATGGTTATGTAGTTTTCGCTCGGCAAAGGCTTCGAGAAGGTTGTGTTTGTGCTAGAACTTCAAGAGGTGAGTTTTTAGTCCCCTTTTTACGCAAGTTTTATGTTTTGGGGCTATTATGCATACTAGAACGTTTTAAAATGCTTGTCTATGCTTGGTTTGATGATGTTTAAGATGTTAGCGTGTTAGAACAGCCTTAGACGCGATAAGTTGGGATTGGGCGGGAAAACCCTGTAGTTTTTCGCGCGAGCAGTTTTGATGTACGTTAAGATTTTGAACTCTGAGAAGTTTTCGCGCGAAAGGTGTAGTTTTCGCGCGATATGCATGTTTTGCGTGACAGGTAGTTCTCGCGCGATTTGTAAGTTCTCGCGTGATAGGTTGGTTCTCGCGCAATAGGGTAGTTTTCACGCGAGATGCTGCTGATGTATGTTAAGTTTTCGCATGTGATGCTGTTTTGTGTGATGTGTTATCTTTTCACGTTAAATGATTTTTAATACTACACGTTTTATGATGTGGCTTTACTTGCTATGTACGTATTGTAAGTAAAGTATTATGTAATGAAGTGAAAGATAACGAAGGTGAGTCATGACGAACATAATGAACGAATGAAAAGTCTTGCAAGCAAAATGAGGGAGGTTCACGACTCAAGAGGTAGTTGTATGCTCCAACTGTGTGTGGCTTAGCTAACCCTTGATGATGCGCACAGGGGTCTAATCCTTGAGATTCACCATGATCTGATGGGATTCTTGTCGCGTACCCCTATACTGTGTCAACTTCGGCATGATGTGGGGGTTTATTTATAAACCCCGGCACAGTATCAGCTTTTTAAAGAATGAAGCGCGGGTATTGCATGAGACCGAATCTATATAATGATGAACGAAGTAACGAATGATGATGAACGATGACGAAGATAATATTAACTATTTTCTAAATGTACGTATAATGTGTGATGACAAGGGATGTAAAGGATATGTTTATATAAATGACGTATTTTATTTATAAAACTAGAACTCACTCAGCGTCGCTGACTTTTTTGTATGCATAATAGTTTGCAGGTGACCGTTTGATGCTGAGGAGGTGCAGGCATGGATGCATAAGCTACCGGGAATGATTTAAGTCTGGTATTCATATTTTTGGGAATGATTATTGTATTAATTTTTTTTGAGATGTACGTGAATGATTTGATGTATTGACACGATTTTAATCATGAATGAAAAGTTTTAATTCCGCTGCAAATGATGTGTTTTAAATATTTTAAGCGATGATTGACCGACTGTAAGAGTCTCGGGAACGGGGCCTTACATTTAAGGACAATACTTGAAATTTAATACAAACTTAAAGGACGAAATTTGTAACTTACTCTTCTTTTTATCTTGGTGTTAGATTGTTACCCATGTCTAAGGCTATATCCATACACCAAAAGTTTACTCACTGAGTATGCTTCTAGAGACTATGATCATCTTAGGCATCACAAGCACCCATACAATAACTGTTAATCCACACATCAAGAGTGTTTTAGTTTTCTAAAGTGTTCTGCTTCCATTTTGTTAAACCAATTGAGAACAACAACGTCCAATTCGACAACAACAAAATGAAGAAGACGAACTCAATGAACACAAGAAAGAACTTTATTGAAAATGATTACAAGTGTTTGTGATTTCTGATTTGTGATTATTTCTCACCGATTACAAGGATCCTTATTTATACCGCTAAAAGACTAACTAACTACAACGGTCAAATAATACACTCAACAAAATATTGAGAATTTACACTTTGGACCCCTAGACTAAAACTTCCGAAGCAGGAAGCACCCCTGTAAATAACTTTCGAAGCCAAACTATGATACTCCCAAAAACTCACCAAATCTTCTGATGCTAAATAAACTTCAGAAGATTGTGATAAGCTTCGGAAGATATCAGATCAAGCTTCAGAACTCTTCCGAAGCAAACATAACCTTCGGAAGAAATATGTTTAGCTTCGGAAGATATTTATCTTTCGGAAGAAACACTTGTTTTGGCTTTTATACTTCTTAATCTCCACCTTAAAACCAAAAACAAGATTTTAACCAACTCCCAATGCATCCAAGTAAAAGTTGAACTTGACACCAGGTAGAGACTTAGTAAACACATCTGCTGGATTCTCCAAAGTAGATACACTCTTCACTTTCACCTCCCCAGCATTCACCACATCCCTTATGAAGTGCAACTTCACATTGATGTGCTTTGTCCTCTCATGAAACATGCTATTCTTAGACAATTGGACTGCACCCTGGTTATCATAAAATACCACTGAGTCTGCAACATCGATTCCCAACTCAGAAACAAAACCATGCAGCCGTATAGCTTCCTTGACTGCCTCAGTCAAAGCTATATACTCAGCTTCTGTGGTAGATAATGCCACTACATGCTGTAACTGCTAACCAAGTTACCCAGCACCTGAAATGCATACCCTGTAATAGATCTACCCCTATCCAGGTCCTTGGCAAAATCCGAATCAATATAACCAACAATCCTCTTACTCCCCACATGTTCATGATTCCTAAACACTAAGCCATAGTGTTTAGTACCCCTGAGATATCTCAAGATCCATTTCACAGCATCCCAATGAGCTTTACCTAGATTAGACAAGTACCTGCTGACCAAACTCATAGCATAACAATATCTGGCCTTGTACACACCATCAAGTACATCAAGCTCCCAACCATATTGGCATAAGGCACCTTCTTCATATACTCAACCTCAGCATCTGACTTAGGACAATCAGAGCCTGACAGTTTAAAATGAGCACCAATAGGAACATTCACTGGCTTCCCCTCATTCATTCTATAGTTATTCAGTACCTTCTCCAAGTAAGAGCTTTAAGACAGTTTCAACACTCTGTTTTCCCTATCTCTCTTGATTTCCATGCCTAATATTTTCTTTGCTTCTCCCAGATCTTTCATTTCAAACTTAGACATCAACATTCTCTTGGTAGCTTCAACTTCCTTCAAGTCTTGGAAAGCCACCAACATGTCATCCACATACAGCAACAAATACACAAATTTGTTCAAGCTATATTCCTTGAAGTAAACACAACTATCATAGCTGCTCCTCTTAAACCCATTAGTCACCATATGTTCATCAAACCTTTTATACCACTGTCTAGGAGATTGCTTCAGCCCATACAAGGACTTCTTAAGGAGACACACCTTATCTTCCTGCCCTTTAACTTCAAACCCCTCCGGCTGCTTCATATAGATTGTTTCATCTAGATTCCTATGTAAAAATGAGGTTTTTACATCCAACTGATGTAACTCCATATCCATTGAAGCAGTCAATGACAGCATAACCCTGATAGATGAATGTTTCACCACAGGTGAGAATATTTCATTGTAATCCACCCCTAGCTTTTATGTAAACCCCTTAGCTACTAATCTAGCCTTGTACCTAGGAGGTTCACCTTCAGAAATCCCATCTTTCAGTTTGAACAGCCACTTACATGATACAGGCTTGTGACCCTCAGGTTTATTAACCAGCTCCCATGTGTCATTCTTATACAGAGATTCCATCTCTTCCTCTATGGCTTTACACCATTTTGAGCTTTCTTTCATAGAAATTGCCTTAGAGTAAGACAATGGTTCATAGATGCTTTCTTCTTTAGCAGCAACAAAGGCTAATGCTGACAAATCAATCCCCTCTCTATACCTGAGTGGAGGTACCACTTGTCTCCTTTGTCTGTCCCTAGCTAATTGGTAATCATCCAAACCAACCCCTTGGCTATCAAAAGTGCCATGATCAACATCTTTATCACTCACACCCTGCTGCTCCACCTCAATCTGAAACCCACTCTGCTCCCTAACTTCTGAACTCATTTTCCCTTTAATGTCTTTGTACATAATATCTTCTTGGAAAACCACATCTCTGCTCACTATCACCCTGGGTCTGTCACCATCTAGTCTCCACAACCTATATCCTTTCACACCATCAGGGTACCCTACAAAATACACATTTACAGGCCCTAGGTTCTAGCTTTCCTTGGCTAACATGTGCATAAGCCAATGACCCAAATACTCTTAGATCACCATAGTCATATTTTCTACCTGACCATGCCTCCATAGGAGTCTTCATGTCTAATGTAGCTGATAGAGATCTATTGACTAGATAGGCTGCAGTAGTCACAAGTTCAGCCCAGAAATGCTTGGGTAAACCAGAACTAGCCAACATACACCTTACCTTTTCAAGTAAAGTCTTGTTCATCCTTTCAGCCAAACCATTCTGTTGTGGAGTACCAGACACAGTTCTGTGTCTTGCAATACCTTGAGCTTTACAAAACTGATTAAACTCATGGTTACAAAACTCCAACCCATTATCAGTTCTTAGCTTCTTGACTTTCCTTTCAGTTTGGGTTTTCATAACGACTTTTCATTCCTTGAACTTACCAAAGCATCACTCTTATTCTTTAAGATGATCACCCAAACCCTTCTTGAAAAATCATCTATCAAAGTCATAAAATATCTAACACCACCCAAATAATTAACCTTAGCAGGACCCCATAAATCAGAGTGAATGTAGTCTAATAGCCCACTTGTGATATGCCTAGCCCTTGTGAATCTAACCCTCTTGTGTTTCCCAAGAATACAAGTTTCATAAAAACCAAAATCACAATTCTTCAACTCATTCACCATCTGTTGCTTCTGCAACTCCAGCAGCCCTTGCTGACTAACATGACCAAGCCTCTGGTGCCACAACATGACCCTAGAACTACTATCACTTGAGGCGGTTGTCACATGGGATTCTACTATACCAGCAGTATCTAGTACATAGATATTATTATCCCTTCTATTACCAGATAGTACTACCATTGATCCCTTAATCACTTTAGCACCTAGATCTCTCTAACAACCCTAAAGACAACAAACTTCTTTTAAGATTAGGGATATACCTTACATCATGAAGTTCAACTTCCATTCCATTCTTCATCTTCAGAGTCATTGAACCATGACCCACAATCTTGCAAGGTCTATCATCCTCTAACCTCACAGAACCAAGATCTTCAAGCTTCAAATTCTGGAAGAACTCCTTCACAGGTGTCATATGGTATGAACAACCTGAATCCATCACCCATTCATCCTCTATACTGCTGCTTGTGACAGCCAACACATCTGCACTCTCATGTCAATCAGATACATCATCTCGTGCATTGTGACTAGAATGAGATGTTGACCCACTTAATTCACCCTTCTTTCTTTTCAAGTTAGCATAATCCTTCTTGAAGTGCTTCTCTGAACCACACACAAAACACCTCCTCTTGTACTTGGATCTTGACTTTGAGACACTTCTTGGATTAAAGATTCTTTGTTCAGATCTTCCCCTGACCACCAAGCCCTCTCCACCATCTTCTTTATAATCAGTTCTCTTCTTTAATTCCTTTGAATTGAGAGCTGCCAGCACTTCTTCCATGGTAAGATTATCCCTACCATACATCAATGTATCCATAAAGTGCTCATAAGATGATGGAAGAGAGGTCAAGAATATGATAGCTTGGTCTTCATCATCCAATTCAACTTCAATGTTCTCAAGATCTAACACCAATTTGTTGAGTTCGTTAGTATGATCTTCAATTGACTTCCCAGGCGCCATTTGGAAAGTGTACAACCGCTTCTTGAGATACAGCCTATTCGTAAGAGACTTCGTTATGTACAGACTTTCCAATTTTGACCAAACCCCTTCCGCCGTCGTCTCCTTCGAGACTTCTCTCAGTACCCGATCAACCAAGTTCAAGATGATTGAACTGTGTGCCTGTTCAAGCATCTCCTTCTTCTCCTTGTCAGACATCGTGTTCGGCAACTTAGATTCTCCTGCCAAGGCATCCACCACTCGTTGATGAACGAGCAATGTCTTCATCTTCCGTCGCCATAACCCAAAGTCATTCTTCCCGTCGAATTTCTTAATCTCAAACTTTGTTGACACCATTGTTACCGCCGAACGATCTTTGATTGAATCTCAATCCTCAATTGAGCCTCTAACCAGGCTCTGATACCAATTGTTAAACCAATTGAGAACAAGAACGTCCAATTCGACAACAACAAGAATGAAGAAGGCGAACTCAACGAACACAAGAAAGAACTTTATTGAAAATGATTACAAGTGTTTGTGATTTTTGATTTGTGATTATTTCTCACCGATTACAAGGATCTTTATTTATACCGCTAAAAGACTAACTAACTACAACGGTCAAATAATACACTCAACATAATATTGAGAATTTACACTTTGAACCCCTAGACTAAAACTTCCGAAGCAGGAAGCACCCCTGTAAAAAAACTTCCGAAGCCAAACTCTGATACTCCCAAAAACTCACCAAATCTTCTGATTCTAAATAACCTTCGGAAGATTGTGATAAGCTTCGGAAGATATCAGATCAAGCTTCAGAACTCTTCCGAAGCAAACATAACCTTCGGAAGAAATATGTTTAGCTTCGGAAGATATTTATCTTTCGAAAGAAACACTTGTTTTGGCTTTTATACTTCACACATTTAATTTGAGCGATTTGATGTAGATTATATTCTTTTATCTGTTTAAAATTACTATAAAGACGATCGTTTTTCACATGATTGTTTACTCGCAAATAATATCATGATTTATTTATCATAATTTACTCTCACTCAGTTATGTTAATGCCAGTGGCCAATCACATGTCACCAATAACACCACCAATTTTTTTTTATAAATATAGTATTGAAAATGAGATTTTAAGCAGAGCGAGTCAGTAGCGTGATAGTGTTGTGTGCTTCGGCTAAACCTGGTAGTGTGAGTTGGACTCCAAGGGTGACAAATCGGTTTTTTTTATGTTTCTTTCTTTCTTCTTTTAATTACTTTTATATTTGTAATTTTTCTTTTTAGTTTTTACTAACTTCTTTAACTAATTTGTTGTTTCAAACTTTCAATGTTAGGTAATTTTCTTTTACTAACTTCTTTAACTAATTTTCTATGTTTTGATTTATAGAACCGAACAGGCGCAACTACATATGTTTCTTCTTTATATTTAATCATGTTAATGTTATCGTCTCAACACGAATAATGAAGTTCGTATAAGCACAGCAACATGACGCAATTAATTTGTATTTCGTGATTATTAACAAGCATGCAACACGTGTACTTGTTCCAAACAATCATGTGGTATGTATCATAGGAAATATAAAGTATCTAATTCATGGGAGATCATATATAAGATGATAATAGTATAATACAGGAGCTAGTAATACAAGGCAAACATAGAACACATAACTGATGTTTAACATCTCAACATATTTTCGCAGCATTTGATAATACTATTATTCTATAAAATGATAAATATACTACATTCTCAATATTTCATGAGTAATCTTGAGCTTTATGCCGTCAATTTAAATCATTATTATAACTATTTTTATGATTGTAGATATGTTTGTAGTAATTTGAGATAAACTTTGATTTATTCAAGTTTTTCATTTACATGTATGCATGTGCAAAACATGAAAGAAATGTAGCACGCAACGTTATAACGTAGTACAAACAAACTACCATACGTACCAAGTTAATAATCAAGGCACATGCAAGCTTCATATATGTGGTTGTCATCGACATGCTTCTTTTACCCTGAAGAAACATGTATTCAATCTAAAACATGTATAGTGTTGTTCAAAATTCAAATGAAAAATAAATGGCATATATCAAGAGGATATAATGTTAATTCATGGGTGGGGATTAGCGACAAAATTAAAATAAACCTTACTAAATTTGCGATTGAAAACCTACGTGAGAATTTGAGTTTTTAATATGCTATGAGATACACGAGAATTGAAACACAAAGGAACATTATGATTCTAGTCGTTGAGTGAGGTTGATTAATACCAACTTACAAAAGGAGGAAAAGATCAGCATTTATTTTGTTATTTAAAATAGAAATAAAGACATTTATGAATCTTATCTAGGATTTGATTTGGATGCCATTGCATGAAACTTATATATGTGTTTTATTTATTTGATTATTTAAATAATCTTTGATGAACTAAAGAGCCTTTGATCGACATGACGGTATTCAAGGGTGTTGGAGTTTCGTAGTGGAGAATTATGTAGTATTAGAACCCTACAAGAAAAGCAGACTTTCATCACTCTCTGTTAGCGGTTAACGAGAGATATCCTTCGACGAAGTTTCGTCGGGAAATGCTTGAAGATGATTTGTTTCCGACGGAATATAGCCAGTGCTTTGTGATGGACTTTGACGTGCACTTTACCGACATATTACCACCAAATATTTCTCTAGCCAAATTCAACACTTCCGTGACCGCATAGTAACGCGACACAAGCTACCAACGGATTACCGACAACCTCCATCTTCTTAAATGAAAATTATTAGTTCTTTTGCGATGTATTTCAACGTAATTTTGTCTAGAAAAAGAGAATGGTGATAATATATAAAGTATGTAATTAATCATAGAGGTAGGTTATACCAAAAAGTGTATTTACTCTAAATATGCTAAAAACAATCTTACCTATTAAATTTCTGAATCAATGGTATCAATAATGAGATCAAATTGTAGAAATAATTCGATGGATGTATATTTTATTTATAACCATTTTTGTTAACTTTTTTCAAATTCTTTCATTTTTTAAGCGGTTCATAATTTCTTGCAAGACATTACTTTCAAATATATATATATATATATATAATATATATATATATATATATATATATATATATATATATATATATATATATATTAGGGTGAGGTTATTCTATAAAGTGTATTTTTGCTACAAAGTGTGAGAAGACACAATGAGCCTAAAAAAATCACAAAAAATTATATCTCACAATTTAAATCGAATTTCAAAAAGTACTTCGGAGTCTCTGTTCCTCTCGTCGTCCTCTTTCAGAAAAAAATAAAAATAAATTTCATTGTGTCTTTTATGACACAATGATGTCATTGTGTGTTTTATAATGACACAATGGCGTCATTGTGTCTTTCATAATGACACAATGACGTCATTGTGTCTTTCATAAATGACACAATAAAAAAACGTTAATTTTTTTTTATTTTTTTATTTTTCATTAAATTTTTCTCTTAGTGAGGACGGCTAAGGGAACAAAAGCTCAAAATTACTTTTTGAAATTCGATTTAGATTGTGAGATATAATTTTTTTGTGACTTTTTTTGACTCATTGTGTCTTTTCACACTTGTAGCAAAAATACATTTTGTATTTGAACCTTTTTTTATTTTTAAATTTAATTTCTATAGCAACATAATAAGAAATTTCACTAGTTATATACATGGTTAAAACTCATTTGTGACAATGGGAGCGGGTTTACTCTTCATTTAGTTACGATTTGTACCAATGTTTTAAAGTTGATTTCTTTCTAGTTACATAATGACCAATCTAAACTTATACCTTACACCCCTAGAGTTTTGCTTTTTATTTTAAAAACAAAAAAATGATGGCAGACACCTTAATGTTTAGACGTTTTTTTAACGTATTTGTTAAGTATACAGTTCACTTAGTTACTATCGTACAACGTTTAGGCATAATTTTTTAGTATATTTGTTATGTTTTGAGTCTGCTTGAAAAAAACTCAGTTTAAATCCACTAGTTAACAAAAAAAGAAAACTTGGGAGAATAGTAACTGTTGTGGTAAGATTTTGACTCATGGAATGATTGGTCAAATACAAAATTCATATTTAAATTATTTTTATTTGTTATATCCTTTTCTTTTTAACTTGTTAACTTTTTATTTTATATTTTTTTATTTATCATATCACCTAGAGGTGTACAAACCGGTTTTTTTAATCAAACTGGTTTGGGTTCAAAATCGAACCAGTTTTTTTGTGATGGGATCAAACCGGTTTTTTTTTCAAACCGGTTCTGGTTACAAACCAGTTTGGCTCACCGAATACTCAAACCTGTCAAACTGATTCGGACCGGTTTGAAACCGGTTTTTTAACAAAGCGATTTTTCTTACCGGTTTTTAACTTTTAAACAGGTTTATAAACCGGTTTTGAGTGTGGGGCTACCAAACCGGTATACAAATCGGTGGTTCGGGTCGGTTCGGGGCCGATATGGGCCAAACCGGTTTTTCTTTGAAACCGGTTCCCGTTATTTTGGCCGAACCGGTTTTTTTGCCCATCTCTAATATCACCCCTTAATATGATAAATTTAGAAAGTTTTAAGTTTTACTTATTTATTATTTCTATTAGTATTTATTATTTTTTGTTTTTTTATTATTTTTTAATTGTAGTAATTATGAATGTTAAAAAAATGCAAAACATAGATAATAATTAAAAACTGAACCATATGTGTAACCAAAAAAACCGAATCAAATTGTGAATTCGGTTTTTGGTTCGGTTAACGATTTACACAAAATTTTGCTTATTCGGTTCAGTTATCCGTATAAACCGAATAATAAAAGGGTTTAATAGGTCAAATCGGATAACTGAACCAAATAGATCGGTTTAAACGGTTTAATCGGTTGAATTTGATTCGTTTATGACTATTTCTAATTTTAAAATATATTTTTTAACGTTTTTACTAAAACTTTTTTCTACTTCAGAAATGTTTATATTTATTTTTTATGATTATCTTTTATTATTTTAAACATGTTTTTATATCGTTGTATAAAAAATGTTGTGGAACTTTTTTTAGGGAAAAAAACTTTTTTCTAAAATAAAAAGAAATTTTGTGATAAAATATGATAAGTTTTGAAATTGATTTTTAGGGGGGTGGGGGATTATAACAAGTAATAGAGGGGGACAAACTAAATTGAAGATGATTATGTTCACAGTCTTTAAGTTTTTTTTTATGAGTTTTAAAATTTAATATTTATAAAATTAAAAATATTTCGTACGAAGTGCTTATTTTTATCTAAGTTTTAGTATAAATTTTATAAATTTATTCAAAGCGACAATATGCGCCAGATTATACACGTAATCGAAACACAAACATATAAGCCTGATCAAAACTTATTTAAGGTTTTAATTCTTTTAGGTTTACTTTCTTATTTCTCTTATAACGTTTAAATTATGATATTTTATAAAAACCAAATTTATGTGTGCTAATTTTTATTAATGTTAATATCTTCAACTGTAAAGTTTTTGCTATTGTGACGCACTTATTTTTATTGATGTTCGGACATGAATTTTTGTTGCAGTTTAATTTTTTATATAAACTTCCGAGTTTTATAAACGGGCTCACCACAACGCACAGGTTTGTGATGTTTTTGTTTTTATATAAGTTTTGAATGTTATATCCAATTCATTTTACTTATACAAAGTTATGTATACTATCAACTCTCTCAACATGAGGATTCACGACAATATTTCGTCATTATTTTTTCATGGTTTTACGTCCCTCATCCGAATGCAAAGGTGTTAATACTAGTTCTATTTTAAAACCAAACAAATGATTGCAGACACCTTAATGGATTGCATTCTCACCGGTGAGACTCCTCTGGTTCGACCCTTTGAGGGTTTTTACATTTTTATCTATAGTTTTCTATCAAGCCACCTATGTGTATTTTCTCGTTTTGTTTTGTTTTTTCTCTTTTTTTTCTAACTTTAAGTTTTATAATTACTTTTAGAGATATATTATTTTCTCTTATAACTTTTTAAACACAATATTTTTCTTATATTATAAATTTACCATTACGACATGCTTATATTTATCTAAATTTTGGTATAAATTTAAACTAAACCGATACAAATCAAATACAATGCCTTTTATTTTTTTTTTTCTAAATAAAATTGACGTTCCTTAACGCTTATTCTCACAACATTACAGTCAACGTTACGCCATACTTACATCTATTCATATTTTAATATAATTTACTCCAAACCAAACCGCCATAACCCACGACATAACTCATTAACTTATTTTGATATAATTTACACCAAACCTAACCGCCGTAGCGCACAACATAACTCATTAGTTTATTTCAATATACTTCACAAAAACCCAACCGACGTAGCGCACAACATACCTCACTTGTTTATAATATCTCATAAAATAAATTAGAGCAAAATGAATCAAGTATTTAAAAACCATCAACTACGCCTCAACTTGTATTATATAACCCCAAACATATTCAAACTATTACAAAAATACAAAATAAAAAGAGGGAAATCTCTCTATCTAGAGTCACACTCATCTTCTTCCCTATATAAACCCCTTCTAGTCTTCTACCCCCATCTTTATCATCACTCCATCACACACACACACACACAAACACTCTATTTTCATGTAAAGCAAATCATTTTTTACTCACTTTGTTACCAGTTCATTATATTGAAATACACATATAATATTAATGTTCTTAACAATTCTGTTCAATTAAAAGTGTAATTCTTAACATGAGAATGTTTAATTAGAAAAAGTAATCTTCTTATCTTACCATTTGTGTTTAATTAAAATCGTAAGAAATAAACATTTGGAGTTGGTTTAATTAAAAAAGTAAAAAGTAAACATTTGATATTTTTATACATCTCGTTTTGATAAATATATAGTAACCTTACTATTTAGATGATGCTATGTTTAATTACAACTTAATATACAACGCAATGTCGTGCAAAATATTTTATTCAAAACAAGGTCGGGTTAAATAATATATACATATATATATATATAACTCTTTTTATTTTAAATCCTATACTACATATAATATATTCCTAATTTGTTGTTTTTAATTCAATTTGATGTTCCTTTACGATTATTTTCAAAACGAGAATTTCTAGACTCGCTAACTGGCATGCAACATCCTTACTCAAGAATTTCGTAGGAGTCAACCGACTCATGGTTCTAAGCCAACCCAAGATGTGAGGTTCGAATTGCTATCTTTGCTCCACAATCATGTTACGCTAGTACCTTGACTGTTATGTCCTGATCATCGTCATGGGCTGGTCACCTAATGTGTTTACTCGGGGTGATGATTAAGCCTGAGTCTCCTTCAAAGAATCTTAATATCCTATCACTAGATCACATTGGAGTGTTTGGTTATTTTCATAACAATTGTAAATTTATAGATCACACTTTGTGTATGTGTTTAGACAACCTTTTAATTCAATATATTTAAAATTTAATTTCTATCGCAATGCAACAAGAAAATTTCACTAGTTATATATGTGCTTAAACTTCATTTGTCACAATGGGAGTGGGTTAACTGTTCACCTGGTTATCATTCGTGCTGATGTTTTAAAATTGACATCTTTCAAGTTACATAATGACACATGTAAACTTATACCTTACACTATAAAGTTTTGCAGTTATTTTTAAACCAAACAAATGATTGCAGACACCCTATTGTTTTGACATAATTTTTTAGTGTCTCCGTTAAGTTTAGTGTTCACTAAATGGATTCGTACCAACGTTCAGACGTAACTTTTTAACGCAATTGTTAAGTTTTGAGTGCTACAAATCGTGAGTGTAAATCCACTAGTTAACAAAGTAAAAAAACTTGGGTGAATAGTAACTCTTGTAGTAAGGTTATAATTAAAATTATAATTTAAAACCAAACAAATGACAGGCGACACTCAGGGGCTAGCAGCCTAGCACTCTCATCGATGAGACTCCTTTGATTCGACCCTTTGAGAATTGTTTTTATTTATTTATAATTTTTCACCAAGCCATCTATGTGTCTTTTCTTAAAAAAAAAGAAAAAAAACTTTTTCTCTAACTTTAGTTTATTAAATTACTTTCAGAGATATATTATCTTCTCCTGTAATTTTTTAAAAATTACTTTTTATTATAAATTCACCTTAATAACATGCTTATATTCATCTAAAGTTTGGTATAACTTAAAACGAGAACCAATGCAATCAAATACTATACCTTTTTTTTTCTTCAAAATAAAATTGACATTCAATAACACTTATTCTCACAACACTATAGTCAATGTTACGTCATACTTATTTCTATTCACATTTCAATATAATTTACCCCAAACCTAACCGGTGTAACGTACGACACAGCTCATTAGTTTATTTCGATCTAACTTACACCAAACCTAATCGCCGTAGCGCACAACATAAAATCATTACTATATAATATCCCACAAACCAAATCAGAGCAAAATGAATCAACCATTAAAAAAAATCAACTACACCTCAACTTGTATTATATAACCCAAAACATATTCAAACTATTACAAAAATACACAAAAAAGAAGAGGGAAATCTCTCTCTCTACAATCACACTCATCTTCTCCCCTATATAAACCCCTTTCACCCCATCATCTTCATCACTCATCACACACACAAAAACACACACACTTCATCTTCTACAATGTCTTCTCCTGCAACTCTGTGCATTCCCACCACCGCATCACCGCCGATCGCCACCGTGCACCTCCTCATCTCCGTCGTCATCTTCATCGCCGTCGTCACCGTCCTCCTCACCCCCGGTGGTCTCGCATGGGCCCTCACAAAACCCAGATCAAAACCCACGATTCCGGGACCCTCCGGCGTCCCGATTTTAGGCCTTTTGTTTGTTTTCACTTCCAATTTGACCCACAGAACGCTAGCGAAGCTCTCCACAGCGTTTAATGCCACCCCTTTAATGGCGTTTTCCGTTGGGTTCACTCGATTTGTCGTATCGAGTGAGCCGGAGACCGCTAAGGAGATTTTGAACAGCTCGGGGTTCGCTGATCGGCCGGTGAAGGAGTCGGCGTATGAGCTGTTGTTCCACCGTGCGATGGGGTTTGCTCCGTACGGTGAGTATTGGAGGAATTTGAGGAGAATTTCGGCGATTCATTTGTTTAGCCCTAAAAGGGTGTCTGATTTTGGGGGTTTTCGGGGGGAATTAGGGCTCCAATTGGTGAAGCAGGTGGCTTTTTCCATGAATCGTGATGGGGTTGTGGAGGTGAAGAAGCTGCTTCACTTTGCTTCTTTAAACAATGTCATGATGACGGTGTTTGGTAGATCGTATGATGATTTCAGTGGTGGTGTTGTGGAGGAATTGGTGAGTGAAGGTTATGAGTTGCTTGGGATATTCAACTGGAGTGATCATTTTCCGATTATAAGTATGTTTGATCTTCAGGGGGTGAGGAGGAGATGCAGAAGTTTAGTGTCTAGAGTTAATGTTTTCGTCACCGAGATCATTGATGAACACCGTGAACGAAGGTCTTCCCACGGCGGCGGTAATGGCGATCACGGTTGTGATTTTGTTGATGTTTTGCTTGATTTGCAGTCGGAGAATAAGTTCAGTGAATCTGATATGATTGCTGTGCTTTGGGTATGCTTGATTTGAAATACACATATGATTGTGATCGATTTCAGTCAATATTACATAAGTGTTATGCAATTTTGTTTCTTGATTTTGCAGGAAATGATCTTCAGGGGAACGGATACGGTGGCGATTTTGTTGGAGTGGATACTAGCGAGGATGGTTTTACACCCGGAGATACAAGCACGAGCGCAGTCCGAGATTGACGGTGTTGTTGGAGCAGGGTCGGGTTCAGCTCGGTCCGTGTGTGACACGGACCTCCCGAACCTGCCTTACCTTCATGCTATTGTGAAAGAAACGTTACGTGTGCACCCGCCGGGCCCGCTTTTATCGTGGGCCCGGCTGGCGATCCATGATACCCAAGTGGGCCCACATGTGGTGCCAGCGGGGACAACGGCTATGGTGAACATGTGGGCCATAGCCCATGATGAGAGGATTTGGGACGATCCGGAGAGGTTCGATCCGGAGAGGTTTATGGGTCAGGAGGTTTCGGTTATGGGTTCGGATCTTCGGCTGGCTCCGTTTGGGGCGGGGCGGAGGGTTTGCCCCGGGAAGGCAATGGGTTTGGCTACGGTTGAGCTTTGGTTGGCCCAGTCACTGCAGAAGTTTAAATGGGTCGGATCCGGATCGGATCAGGTTGATTTGTCAGAGTGTTTGAAAATGTCACTTGAAATGAAGAAGCCATTGGTGTGCAAGGCTGTGGCTAGGGTTTGATGATGTGGCAAGAGAAGTTAATAACCATAGTTAAAGGGGTAATATTGTAATTTCAAGAAGTGGGGGGATTTGAAGTATGCATTTTGTGAAAAGCATTTTGTTTGAGACATAGTAGATAGATATATGTATGCATGTGTGCACTTATATGTATGTATGTATGTATGTCATATCATGTCCTGGCCCTTTCAAGTTATGTGATGATCATGGTGTTGTTATGGGAGATCTTTATATAGTTCAATTGTGTTTGTTTTTTTGTTGTGAATTGTCTTTTTTAACCATATATAGTAATCCATTCATGTTTTTGTACAACATCCCCTGAGTTTTTTTCATTGGGGCCGTATGATCATGCAAATATTACACTTAAAGAACGACATTAGTTTGTGGTACAGAATATGATCGTACAAATATCAGTGAGATAGTTGGTGTGGTTTTTGGGATTTTCTATATTTGTTTCAAAGTTATAATTATGTGGTAACGTATAAGATTGTCTTATACTAAAGTAAAGCAAATTAGTATATTACTTGGATGGTATGTGGTACGTTGGTTTTGTGGCTTTTGTTATTTATTTTTTAAAGGATCAATATTGCCATGGTGTTATTTGGTTCTTATCACTAACAATCGTTAAAGAAGTTGTTCATCCATAATATACAATCATCTTATTGCTTTCATTCAAAAACAAAAGTTCATAAATAATTAAGAAACCTAATCCCTAGTTTCTTTCTTTCTTTTTTTCTTCTTCTTCATCTGCCACCATCATCGGCAAGCTTTTTTTCTCTTACAATGTGCTCACAAAAGCTTGGCATGGTGATGAAGGTAAATACAATTATTTTTCATCTAAAGGGTGTTTTTTTCTTATTATTTCAAGTAAAAATGATAAAATGATTATTTTACATGAATCTTATAGGTTTCTATTGCTTCTTAGGGAAAAAGTCCAAACATAATACTTATTGACAACGTCAGGGAGTAAATCCATAATTTCTAAAAAGAAACGATCTAATATGCATACCAGATGGATGATTCATGTGTGTCATGTCATGCCTTAGCCCTTTCAAGTTATGTAATGATCATGGTCTTGTTATGGGAGCTCTTTTATATAGTTTAATTTTGTTTTTTTTTTTGTTGCGTATTGTATTTTAACCAAAAATTAATAGTAATCCCTTCATGTTTTTGTACAACATTCCTTGAGTCATGCAAATGTTACATTGAAGGAACAATTTTAGTTCGTAGTGTAGAATATGATCGTACAAATGCCAGCAATGAAGTTGGTGTTGCTTTTGATCATTCTATATTTTTTTCATCGTTATAATTATGTGATAACGTATAAGGTCGTCTTATAGTAAAGGGAGGCAAAAGAGCATGGTACACGAATTGTTTGTAATACGTAAGTTTTGCGGTTTTGTTATTTATTTCCTAAAAAATGTGGATATTTTCCTAGTGTTGTTTGGATTTAATTGATAACAGGCGTTGAAAATCTATAAATCCATAATAAATGATGTCTTATCCCTTTCATATATTGAAAAAAATAATAATAAATAGACTAGAAAACCGTATCCCCTGTTTCTTTCTTCCTCTTCGTCTGCCACCATCTTCAATAAGTTCTTTTTCTCCTACAACATGCTTACAGAAGCTTGGCATGGTGACGGAGGTAAACAAGTTTGTTTTATTTAAAGTTTTTTAATTTTTTTTTGTTTTTAAGTAAAATGATAAAATGATTATTTTACATGAATTTAATAGGTTTCTCTTGGTGAAAACGACCAAATGTGATGCTCTTTGATAACATCAGTGAGCAAATCCGTAATAATTAAGAAGAAATGATCAAAACCATATAATGAGCATTCCACATAAAAAAATTCCGTGTAATTTACACAATTATAATTAGAATTTAGATATTATTACTAGCATTCTATTTATCTTATTAAATCTTGTACTTAACATCTTATTCATATTTATTCTTTCATGTTTTTTTGCTTTATGCTATGTGCATTCTCAAAGGCTATGCTCTATCTTATTGTCAACTTCTTGCATTGTGGTAATAACTTGCATAACCAAACCCTAGGCTTTGTTATATTTAATAAAAATAGGACAAATATATACTTTGTTGAAGGGTATTTTGAACACAAACATCATTTTCTTGAATTACTTTCTTTCTATGGCAAGAAAACAAAGTTCCTTTTATCAATCCATACAACACTACACCACCACAACTAACATTTATTCACATTCTAAGGGTTTATCATTTTCATATCTTAAATTCTTATATACTTTTTTAAAGTGTCACAACCTATTTAGGGATCCGTACTACCATAATTGATGCAGTGTGATTCTTGTTGCTTATGGCCCAATGTGTTTTATTTTCATATCTATGACACTTGCTTTTTCCTTGGGCATATTATGTCGTATTCAGGAGTGTGCTGATTATATATTATAATTCTAATACATATAAAGGGTCATTACTTTTTTCGAAATACCATTTTAACTTTGAATGCATTGCAATTAAAGAGATTCTTCTTATAGTGCATTAGGATGGTGATGGTTATTCGAACATATATATTCTATATATTATATCTATTATAGGACAAAACGTGGCATTTTTAGGAGTTTTAGGTTCGGTGTTGTAAGCATTTATTCGTTGAACCAGACTAGAAACCTATATATAATACGGCTTAATTAAAAATAGTAAATAGTTAGTAATAAATACATAGGAAATGTTAAAAATATTTCAATGGCAAACAAAGTCAATTTAATTTAATACTTAGTATGTGTAAATCTATGAAATATGAAATTTTTAAAAACATATATAGAAGAAATACATAATACAAATAATGAAGATAATAACTAAAACTTAAAGTAAAATTATAAACAAATTAAAATTAAATATAAAGTTTAAATAAGTAAATAATTACAATTTAACTTTTAGATATTATTTAATAACAAGAGAGACACAAAAAAAAGAATGGCAAAATCATGTAATTGACATATGTCACAATCATTTACTTATTTGTTAGGTATATAGTCAAATTCGGCATGAAACCTATACTAAAAGAGTAAAGAGGAAGCATTAGAAGAAATGGTTGTCATCCGAGAGTCTGGTTACTCTTCGTGGTAGCGAAAGTTGGCTTTAGGTGTAATAGGGCTCTTAAGGTGATTTCATATCTTTAAAAGAAAATGATGCTATAATCTATTTAGAAATAAGAACCTTCGTGCTTTTAATCTTGTCCAAATCTAATCTATCCGTCCCTCCCATAAGATTCTTTCTTTCTAACGGAGCAAAAATGCTTTTAATACATTAATATCTATCTAGTATAATGCCCTACCAAAATTAAGATTTGTATATATAAACATTTTAATTCATAAATTCCAATAAGCATAAGCCATAGCGGATTTTAACGTCCATATATTATCAAATCAAACACAACAACACTCAATTTCGACTAAAGGAGATGAACACTTGATGAAACGATTCCAAGGAAAAAATTATTAATCTGGATTAGTTCTACATCTAAAACCCTTCACCCCTTTAATACACCATTAACGACTTTCTAACTAACTCAACAAAAGAATTGAGCACTTTACAAAACACACCCCTGAACTTATAACCTATTCAGAGTACACCCAAAACTATTACTATTACACTTAGAACTCTATTTTGACTTTTACAATTAACAATCTCCACCTTAAAATCAAAATCTCAAATTCATCCAACACCCAAAGCATCTAAACAAAACAAAAACTTTGCATCAGGTAGAGACTTTGTAAACATATCTGCAAGATTTTCTTGAGTACAAATATCACACACTTTGACTTTTCCATCATTGACCACTTTTCTAATAAAATGAAGTTTCACATTGATGTGCTTTGTTCATTCATGAAACATACTATTCTTTGACAACTGCACTGCACCCTGATTATCACAAAACACAACTGAGCTACCTGCAAGAAGCCCAAACCCATTTAACCACCAGCCTTCCTTAACAGCTTCTGTTAAAGCTATATATTCAGCTTCAATTGTGGACAATGCTATAATGGGTTGCAACTGAGCTTTCCAACTGACTAAATTACCAAGCACTTGGAAAGCATAACCTATAACTGATCTACCTCTAGAAACCAACTACAACACTCTCCTGTTTCACAGCAAGATTACCAAAAACTAAACCATAATGCTTAGTACCCCTCAGATATCTCAGAATCCATTTCACAGCTGCCTAATAAGCCTTTCTAGGGTTAGACAAATACCTACTAACTAGGCTCACTGCATATCCAATGTCAGGTCTAGTACAAACCATCAAATACATCAAACTCCCTACCACATTAGCATAGGGAATGTTCATCATATACCTTAGTTCCTCATCTGTCTTAGGGGAATCATCACTAGACAGCTTAAAATTGGAAGCAATAGGCATAACAACAGGTTTGCCACTCTCCATCCTATAATTGGACAACACCCTATGTAAGTTAGAGCCTTGAGACAACTTTAGTACCTTATGCTCGCAGTCCCTCTTGATCTCCATACCCAATATCTTCTTAGTTTCACCTAAGTCCTTCACCTTAAATTCAGACATTAACATCTGCTTAGTAGCCTCAACTTCCTTCAAGTCTTGACAAGCCACTAGCATATCATCAACATATAACAAGAGATAAACAAAACTGTCTGTTATATACTCTTTATAGTATAAACAGCTATCATAGCTACTACGATTAAAACCATGTGTCACCATATGTTCATCAAACCGTTTGTACCATTGTCTGGGTGATTGCTTCAACCCATACAATGATTTCTTCAAGAGACACACTTTGTCTTCTTGACCCTTGACTTCAAATCCCTCTGGTTGCTTCATATATATTATTTCATCTAACCTTCCATGTAAAAAGGTTGTTTTAACATCCAACTGATGCAACTCTAAATTCATTGAAGCAGTTAGAGACAGTATTACTCTTATAGAGGAATGTTTGACCACTGGGGAAAATATCTCATTATAATCAACCCCAGCCTTCTGTGTGAACCCTTTTGCCACAAGTCTAGCCATGTATCTTGGAGGTTCTCCTTTAAAAATCCCCTCTTTAAGCTTGAACATTCACTTACAAGATACTAACTTCTTATCCTTGTATAAAGATTCCATCTCTTCTTCTATTGCCTTACACCACTTCAAGCTTTCTTTTGCAGTAATAGCTTCTGAATAAGATAAAGGCTCATATATGCATTCCTCTTCAGCAGCTACAAATGCCAAAGCAGACAAATCACTACCTTCCATATATCTCAAAGGAGGTATGACCTGTCTCCTTGGCCTATCTCTTGCCAGTTGATAGTCATCAGTCTCACATCCTTGCCCAATGGAACTATCCTGATTCTTGCCAAGGTCACAAGACTCAGACTGCTCCACCTCAATTTGAACTCCCTTTGAGTCACAACCAACTGCACTCTTTGTACATTCAATGTCTTTGTAGAGAGTATCTTTTACAAATTTCACATCATTGCTCATTATCACCCTTGATCTTTCACCTTCAAGCTTCTATAGTTTATATCCTTTAACCTCATCTGGGTATCCTAAGAATACACATTTACATGCCTTGGGCTCCAACTTCCATTGACTCACATGTGCATATGCTAGAGCTCCAAATGTTCTCAAACCACTATAATCAAGCTTACCGCCAGACCAAACTTCCATAGGAGTCTTCATACTCAAAGCTGATAGTGGAGACCTATTAACTAGGTAACCAGCAGTAGTGACTGCTTTTGCCTAGAACATCTTGGGTAAACCAGAACTAGAAAACATACACCTTACCTTTTCAAGTATGGTTCGGTTCATCCTTTCAGCAAGGCCATTTTGCTGGGGAGTACCTAGTACTGTTAAGTGTCTTGCTATCCCTTGAGTTCTATAATAATGATTGAACTCATTACTGTAAAACTCCAACCCATTGTCAGTTCTAAGCTTCTTGATTTTCCTTTCAGTTTGAGTCTCAATAAGGATCTTCCATTCCTTAAACTTCATAAAGGCATCACTCTTATTCTTAAGAATGATTACCCAGACTCTTCTTGAAAAGTCATCAATGAAAGTCATAAAGTATCTTGCACCTCCTAAAGACTCAACTTTAGCAGCCCCCCACAAGTCTGAATGTATGTACTCTAATACTTCTTTAGTGATATGTTTTCCCCTTGTAAACTTAACTCTTTTATGTTTACCTAAGATACATGATTCATAGAGCCTAAAATCACGATTATTGAGTTCCTCAATGGCATATTATTTCTTCAACTCAACTAACCCTTGTGTACTTATGTGCCCCAGCCTCTTATGCCAAAGCAAGGCAACTAACCTATTGTCACTAGTTGTGGCAGCAGAAAGAGAACAATTTATTCCTTGACCATCTAGTAATAGATGTTATTGTCTCCCCTATTACCAGATAATATCACCATGGACCCCTTAGTTACCTTGGATTTTTCATCTTTCAAACTTACATGTAGCCTACTTTCTCAAATAAACATAGTGATAACATGCTTCTCTTGAGACGTGGAATGTATCTTACATCACATAAGTTTACCTCTATACCATTATGCATCTTAACTGTGACTGTTCCTAGACCAACAATTTTACATTAAGCATCACCACCCAGTCTTACCTCTTCTAGATCTTCATACCTGAGTTCCTTATGTAACACCCGGCCCCTCACACCACCAATATTGTCCGCTTTGCGCATGAGGAGCTCACGGATTTGCTTTTGGTTGCCCAGTTGAAAACTTCCCAGGGAGGTCACCCATCCCTGGATTGCTGCCACCTGAACACGCTTAACTATGGAGTTCTCCTCTCATCCACAGCCAATACGCCCAAAACGCGTTGGTGATATTAGATGCCAGACATTACTTATAAACCAGGAATCTGTCCTGTCCACGGCTGATATGGGTTATATGTAGGGTGTCACAATCACCCCCCCTTTGGACTCATCGTCCTCGATGAGCCCGAGAAGTCACCATCCTTGGTGTGGTATGTCCCACATCACGAACGACACAGGAGTGGCTCTGATACCATTCTGTAATACCCGGCCCCTCACACCACCAATATTGTCCGCTTAGCCCATGAGGAGCTCACGGATTTGCTTTTGGTTGCCCAGGTGAAAACTTCCCAGGGAGGTCACCCATCCCTGGATTGCTGCCACCTGAGCACGCTTAACTATGGAGTTCTCCTCTCATCCACAGCCAATACACCCAAAACGCGTTGGTGATATTAGATGCTAGACATTACTTATGAACCAGGAATCGCTCCTGTCCACGGCCGATGTGGGTTATATGTAGGGTGTCACACCTTAAAAAACTCTTTTACAGGTGTCATATGATAGGAACAGCCTGAATCCATAACCCATTCTTCTTTACTTCTTCCACTGGATACCATTAATACATCTGCACTCTCATACCCTTATGAGAGATCATCTTGGGTACTATGATTTGAATGAGCTTTAGATCCACTTATTTCACTCATTTTCTTCTTCTAATCAGGACAATCCCTTTTGAGATGCTTTTCTGAACCACACATATAGCATCTTCGCTTGAACTTGGGTCTGGACTTGGATGTACTTCTTGGCTTAAAGTTCCGCTGATCAGGCCTCCCTCTTACCACCAAACCTTCTACCCCGTCCTCTTTAAAATCGGTCCTCTTCTTCAATTCCTTTGAATTTAATGCTACAAGCACCTCCTCCATAGATAGAGTATCTCTGCCATACATGAGAGTATCAACAAAGTGATCATACGAGCGGGGCAGTGAGGTTAAGAATATGATTGGTCTTCATCATACAATTATACCTCTATATTTTCAAGATCCAACACCAATTTGTTAAATTCATCAGTGTGATCTTCAATTGACTTACTAGGGGCCATCTGAAACGGATACATATGCTTCTTGAGATATAATCGATTCGCCAAAGACTTCGTCATATACAGTCCTTCCAATTTTGACCATACGTCGGTTGCCGTGGTTTCTTTTGAGACCTCCCTCAGCACCCGATCACCAAGATTGAGGATGATTGAGCTGTGTGTCTGTTCAAGCATCTTTTTCTTCTCCTTATCTGAAAGGGTATTCAGCAATTTAGCTTCACCAGCCAAAGCATCCACCACTTGTTGATGAACGAGTAATGCTTTCATCTTCAATCGACACAACCCAAAGTCATTCTTGCCGTCGAATTTCTCAATCTCAAATTTGGTGGACACCATTGCTTTCTGTCAATGGAGTTTGGATTGAGCGTCGTTCTTCAATCGAGCCACTAACCAGGCTCTGATACCAATTGTTATCAAATCAAACACAAAAACACTCAATTTCGACTAAAGGAGATGAACCCTTGATGAAAGGATTCCAAGGAAAAATTTATTAATCTGGATTAGTTCTACATCTAAAACCCTTCACCCCTTTAATACACCATTAACGACTTTCTAACTAACTCAACAAAAGAATTGAGCACTTTACAAAACACACCCCTGAACTTATAACCTATTCAGAGTACACCCAAAACTATTACTATTACACTTAGAACTCTATTTTGACTTTTACAATTAACACATATTGTAGTGACTATGTGTGGGCGTGAAATGAAAGCGTTGGTGACACAAATTAACATAATTCGAATGAGATTATAAAGTAAAAGGATTTGAGATAACTTGAAAAAGAAAGAACGTGATACTTATGCTATGTAATATTTAGTTGCATAATATTCGAATGAGACTAATGATACACTCTATTATAAACCTAACAAAGAAACTCAATATATGATATTTAAAAGTTAGATATCAAACACGCAAATATGATTCCTAATCATGATTTGTTTAATTCTAATATGAGTCTGGTCCATTATTGAATGAGGTAAGATGAGATCATTGCCTATCAAATTGGTAATCACTATTTTAATTCGACGACAAATTTGATTATTGTCTTAGTATTTATGTGCATTAAAATACTTTCTGGTTAAACTAGAAATTAAGTCTATACAATGTGATATGTTTGTGAACTTTGTTACAGGTGTTGAGTCTCTGATAATAACATGTTAAGTACATAAAAAGAAACGTAAATACATAAAAGAAATATATAAAGTTGCATCAGTTTAGTATGGGAAAACAGTAATATGCCTAGCATGTTACGGCGTAAACAGGACATAACATCTAAACAACAAAATAACAACCTTTTGGGCATTTTAAAGAGCCCTCATATGTGTTTAAGCTCATCCTTAAGTATTTAGGTATCAACAATTAAAAAATCCTTGGTTTCGAAAGAATCAAGGAGTGTCATGACTAATATTTTTTTTCTAACTCATATTTTTAGTTGGGCTAAGTGTTGAGAAAGCCAATTAAGTAGCCACCACTAGCCAATGATCCATTGGTCTAATGGTTCAAGGGGAGGTTAGAAGATTTTGCTTCTTTTGGAGGTCATGGGTTCAATCCCTGGTATGGGTTTATTTACTAACATGATGTTACTAACTTACTAACAAATAACTCGCCGTTTAAAAAAAAAAAAAGTAGCCACCACTACATTCTTTTACCTAAAGTTATTAAGTAGAAAATCAATCTTTTAATGAAATTCGAGTTTGCTCACAAATTTATTAAGGTAGCCCATTATGTTGGTTTGTGGGTTAAGTGTATGAAGTATGAACCATTATAATTGTTTGAAAGTTGAAGAATAGAGCGAAAAGTTCAACTTGTCGATCAGGGAGGTTCAGGTTCGGATAGATATTGTTTAAACTAAAAGCATAAAAGTTTGATGGAAGTTTAAACAATCATAAAAGCTTTAGTTTACTATTCTAAAAACATTAATAGGTTAAAAGTAATATTATTATTTTATTAAAAGGGCCGGTAGAAAAAAAGTTATGAAACTTACAGAATTTTTAAACAAGTTAGGATGTACTGGTAACAACCTAGGTTGTTGACGATAATTGTTAGGCATTAGTAGGTGAATAAGTTGACGATGTAAACAGCTCAAGCTATTTACGGGTGAAAAGCATATCAAGAATGCAACATTTAAATTGACATAATTGGATTATATTTATCTCATCTGTTGTATGTTTTTTTTTATAAACTCTCTTGTTGTTTCTTTTTTCCCTTGCTAGTTCCTTGTTGGCTTGGGGGTTTTTTCTCCGCTGAATAAAAATTTTGCCTTAAAAAAAGTGGAGCATAAGTTGCTACCATCTACTATATGTCATCATGACAAACCTATGTTACCATGAAGACACAAGTAATAATTATGACATTAGTAGAAACCTAGGTTGATTTCTGATGCTATACTTTGGTCTTAAACCACAAAGATTATTCAAAATTAATCATTCAAAGTGATGAAACTAGAAAATAAAACCTTTCATGATTAAATGCTCTAGTAAAACTAATGATCATGAGTTGAATGTATTAGAGATCTATCAAGCCTTGTTCACTAACATCCTTAAGAAAGTGATACATGATATCAATATGTTTATTTACTTTTAGGCCTCGTTTGGTTCATATGATTTTTAGAAATTAAAATTGAAACTAAAAAAATTCAAAATCCTATTTAATTGGTCAATGAATGAGTTGGAATTGAAAATTTTTCTCACGTTCATTGAATTCACGTTCCTTCCATTTATCTATGAGATATTCAACAATTCAATAAAATGTTCAATATTAACATTATAATTCCTCTCAAAATTGACCAACCAAATACGTTATCAATTTTAACAAAATTTCATTTCAATTCCAATTCTTTCGCAAAATATTATGCGAACCAAACGGCCGTTAAGGTGTTAAAATACGGTATTTTGTAATTGAGATTACACTAGTGTTTTCACCCATGTTTGGGTCTTCTTTAAGTCAATTTCATAACCTCCTAATTGATTATGTATACTTTAACGATAATGTATTTAGCCTCATGAGTTGATGTTCATATTTTTTTATTTTTAAATTAAATTTTCTCTTCGGTTGTAGTAGTGTCTCCTCATTTGATTAATTTTTGCAAGATCTTTAGTAAATACAACAAAAAGGTTTTATCATATAAGTTGAGATATACAAAGCAAACTAAACTTAAGCTCCACAACATAACTAACAACATCAAACTTAACTTTACCATTTAAAATGAAACATGAACCGATTATATCCCCTACGTGCCATCTACAAGCCTGAAGCTCTTGAAGAAAAGACTTGTTTCTCGTCACGTGCCTAGAGCATTCATTATCCAAATACAATATGTTACCATTCTTAGATAGTATCTAAACAACTTAAACAGTTTGTGAAGTTTGGTAACCCAATCTTTGTAAGACGTGAGGGTGTCATTCTTCGGTAGCAAGTCTTATTTAATAGAGATGTATATCCCAACAGATAGAGTGAAAGTAAAAGAATGATTAAGATTGGATACATCTTTCTTATTTTTTAGCAAAATGAATGTTTTGTCTTCATAAACGTATACATCGCTAAACAACAAATTTGAATAGAATCAATTAAAAGATCCTTTATGTTACAAGTTCAAAGGTTGTATTTCATAGTAAAAAGTAAAATCCGTAGTTATAATAAAATCAAAAGCACAATCCATATACTTTAATCTTATTGTGACCACACTTGCTCAAATTCTTTTCTTATTATTCCTTCCATAATGTAATGATCAAACCTTCGGATAGTGTATTAAAGGTGCAATGATAGATGGGGGCGATGATTAAGTAGTAATTGAGTAAGCATGACACAAACCATTTTCTTCCAACTTTTGTTGAGTAAAAAACACATGTATACATTGGTTTTGTGGTTGGGGAGCAATCATTGTTTAATGACAATATGACATTTAATAAATGACAAATTGTGTAAAGGGTTATGTAAACATAAAAATGATAAACTTTCAAGTAGAATTTAAAAATAAAAAAAATACTAAAAACATATTAAAACTTTTAATTTATATAAAACATAAAAGATGGGTGATTTAATTGAAACATTTTTTAAACTTGATTGACATAATTAGAACACTTTTAATACTTGATTATAATTCTGTAAAGTTAATATACGTATTAAATATTTGTAAAAATTAGGTATATTTTTTTATTTAAAATTCAAGAAATCTAGAAGATTATAATCAATTGAATGTAATTTATATGACTTTCGAACTAATTGACCGGTAATTTATAATTTTCTGCTCTAACTTTATCCATATGAACCCTAGTAGACTTATTTTTATATGACTGAGTTGAAATTGTCAAAGTGAGTTCACAAATTCATTTACTAACATTTAATTCATAAAAACCTAATTTAGTTTTTATATGAAGACATAGATGGATTCTGTACAAGATTCAAAAAGACAAACATAATGGTGTCATTGCAAGTATCATCATTGTACTCAAACATGTGATATGCCATGAATGGGCAAAGAGGGAATGATTGAAGCATTAAGATAGATGCATCCACTTGCTTGAAAGAAATGAAATTAATAATTTGATAATAATTTATATTTGTAAGTATTAAATTTTCTAAAATAAGAGGATATAATAAAAAAATTACTACTAATAGTAGTTAAGTATGAAATTAAAACCCTAGTGTTAATTGAATAGTTACTTTCCTATTTTTTACCTGTACTAATCAATATTTTTATACCTCAATTTAAGGGCGACATTTAAATCAAAGGGTAAGATTGTTATTTTATAAGATCATGGATTCACGTCGTAAGAAACAACCTCCTACACAAAGGGTAAGATAAGACTATGTACATTATATCACAAAACGATCAGGTTCCTCTCCGCCCCTATATAAAACGAAATTTAAGTCAACCGCGGTGTATATCCTTTTTTATATGGTCAAAGTCAAAGTTATAAAATAAAGATATTTAAAATAGATTTATAAATGATGCTAAGGTGTGTACCATGATTGCTTAAGGTAATGCAAGTGGTACCATGATGTAGAAGTCCAATTATTGTATTTGCAATTGGTACCATGATGTTTTATTGAACTATCTATCAACTAAACCTTAAATATTTGCTTTTAGTTATGATTGTTGATTATCTATTTTATTTATGTTTTTGCATAACTTGCAAAAGTTATAGGTATGAAATATTGGTGTTCGTCCGTAACAAATATAAGTAACAAATAAAATAATCGAAAGTAAATCTCATCGTATCATAAAGTGATACGAAGTAACTTGTATATACACAACTAGACGTATATAATATGTTCATACTTTATAAACCTGTATCATGTATTATTTACTCTTGATCTTACAGAACAATGATCAGTGATGTTGCTTAACTTGATAGGGAGGTAATGATTTATGACACGGTGAGAATTGTTATTTTTGAAAGTTGGAAGAGTATTTTGATCAGTGTCTTTTACTATGTTATTATTAAACATAGATCATGGATTAACAAATGGTCATAATCATATCTTATCTTATGTGTTCTAGTTGCATTTATTATTCAAATTATAAGTTAGATTGGTTTAGTAATAAATGAATTTAATACAACATAAATTTTTAACTCAAAACTAGGGGCGGATGTAGTATATGAAGCTATTTCTTAAATGACACCTATAAAAAAATTATTTGCAATGTTTGTATCCCACTTTCAAGAGAAAAAAGCTACAACCATTGTATATCACTATGATTCAACTTCTCTCATTATTATAAGAACAAAAGTACTAATAAGTATTTCACCTTTGTTTATAAAAAACCCCCAAATCTTGAAATAAAATTGATTTAGTATTAAAAGGCAAATGATAAGTAATAACATTTGTTTCACATCATAGTCTATAACATGGGTTTTCTTGGTATATATAAGGAAAATGCAGCAAAAAGATACTTCATTTTGATTTTAGTTTTCAATACAATGCTCAACTATATATGGAAATGGGATAGCCTGCAGAGTTAGCTATATGAAGTTGAAACAATGAATGATTACTCAAACATTAGAGATTTTGAAGGAATCGATCACGGTGTTCAACTTGTCTTTCATTTTGCCCCATCGTCTCTCGTTCGCCCCTGTTGTCAAAGTGTAAAACTTCCCTAAAAGATCAAAACACAAATAAATCAGCCAGCAGAGTTAGAAAAGTTAGAGGTGGCGATTTTGACCCATTTGACTCGAAATGCATTGATTTGGGTTGTGCCAGTGGAGTCAAAAAATTTAGAGTTTCACCAGTTTGACTAGAAATGAGTTGACTAGGTCGTATTTTTTTTTTTTTTTTTCCTGATGAGACAAATAAGTATTTAAACCTGGTTAAACAGGTTAAAAATGGAAACCATCTAAAGTGTTCTCAGATGATTAAAACCTCCTAAATCTTTTTAATAAAAGAACTAGAATTTTATATTTAACAATATAGTTTTTGTAATCTTATTTGGTACTACATCAGTTTATATAAAAACCTAAAGAAGGACAAAAAGATGCAGATGGTCTGGCCCAATAAGGCCCGGCCCGTTTGAGCGTGGTTTATACCGTTGCCAATGGTGATTGTGCTGAGAGCGTGGCGAGTGAAGTTTGGAGCTTGAGCAACAAATTCAAAGGTGTAATAAGTTTTCCCATCAACATCATGCTGTGAAATAGAAAGTGATAAATGTTCAGTTGCATGTAAACACACACACACACCCACTTTCGGCCTCTCTTGAACCACCACTAATAACCACTACAAGATTAACCATTATCACCACCACCAATAGCCACCAAAAGATCTTTTCACCACCACCACCACAAGCCACAACAATACTGATGTATTGGTTGAATGACTGGCTGTTGCGGTGAAATAGTACTTAAATTTCCCCAAGCAAATAACGAGTAAAAATGTAAAGATGACCCCTATGTGCTACAAACGAGTCCACATTTGACAATTTAGTGTCATGTGAGTTACCTTTTCAGCTCCAAGGTCGACTAGAGTACACTTTTGTGTAAAATAATAGTGGACTATATAAGACGACTAAAACATAAATACGCCAAATTTGGGAAGTTGGTAAAGGAGGAATGTTACATACATAGATGTATTTAAGAATCTAACCTCGGCTGCAGTAAGTAATTTCGTCTTCTGCGATGGGGGTGCAAGAACCTTTTTAATTAGAGCTTCAGCAACCTGAGGATCACAACACATGTTCACGAATGAGTTGCAATATTCGTAGGGATTCAAGTTTCAAAAGTTGAACGTTAAGCATACTTTTTAGAAGCGAGAGTAATTATAAGATGCAAGAAGCAGTTAAAAGATACTTAAAATACGCATAATTTATATATGAGCACTTTTATACAAGTATAAGCAAACCTCTTGTGGAGAACCAAGGTCTCGGATGTTCTCTTTGTTTGTAGGGAACACATTAACGCTCACATTTTCTAAAGGTTCGATAACATCTTTAAAAACCTTGTCTTGCCCTTCAATAACTACTTCCTGGCTCAAAAAATATAAAAAAAGAGAGGAAAGAGAACATATTATTCCTGCTGTTCATGAAAATTGCAAGATGGTCGAATACCCCCCAACTGAAATTGTATGCCTAATTATGTGTTATAATTTTCATTGAACAAAACAAACAAACGTACATAGTAAAATCTCACTCATAGTAGAGCTATAAGTAGGGTCTGGGGAGGATGGGATAAGTATAAAATTTTCATACAACAGAGGAAATAAAAGAAAAATAATCAAATAAATACATAAATAATACCTGCCATCCAAAGGGATAGAGAAACGAGTATCCATCTTTCTTATCTGTGACTGGTAAAAATCCCTTCACGTTTTCTGCAGCAACTGATTCATATCAAAAGCTTACTCTTAGAAAGCCGTGATTATTAACGAGTTAATTAAACAGGCATCGCAAAAATTAAATTTTATCAAGGCCATAAACAGAAATGCAAAACCAAAAAATATACACAGGTAAAATGAGTTATATTTTAATCTATTACTCTAGGTAGAAGTGGCAGTTTCGACCAACTTATAAATAATGGGCTGATTTTGGTTATGTTTCATCTCCGAGTGTAAAAATTACCTAAACTGGAAACGGGTCAAACATGGTGAAAGTCACCCAACTGTATTTTTAACAAATACAACTCCTCAAGGAAATTAAAAGTTCATATCTTTTTGTGATCATATTTGACACACAAACTATTATAATAGAATCAAATTCTTGGACAAAATGTATTCGTGTAACCTGATCCCATGATCCATTTTCATGTGTACAAAATGCTTGTTTGAGCCTAAACCTGTTTTGACGAATTACCTAACTTAGCCGACCCGCCCATTTTGCCACTGATAGCTTTAGAGGAAATAAACATTAATCAGAAGGGAAGGTACATACACACAGGTGATTTTTGGTATGACAAAAGCAACCAAGGAGCTATTGTTACACCAGTGGCAAGCATTTGGCGCCTCCCAACTTTATCTGTAAAAGAAAAACTCTAATCATAACATATTTCAATCAGAAAACAATGAGAAATGTATAATCGTGTTTTTGTACGTCCAAATAAATTCTAAGAAATTATAACCTATGGTTTTGTAGCGCACACACCCTTGTATATTAGGATGAAACTATTAAAAGTTTACATATATTGTGGTTAATTCAATACAACATTTAATAAGTGATTGCTTCAATAATAAAAAAAGAAATTCATCTATTAACCATACTGCTAATGTTTTGATCAAAATAGCATAAACAACATACCATGAGATGAGTTGCAAACTTTATTTTAAACGATAATAAAGATGTTTACCTTGTAGAGTGGTTGAAGGTGCTGTTGATATTTGCTCTGCTCTGACAAGAAAGGGCACACCTTTTTGAAACCGGCCATTCGTACACAGCCCTAGCTGACATAAACGGGCCAAAAGAAAATGATGTTGACTTCTATTTTCAATCAACATGCCAAAAGGATAGAGAAGATATTAACCTGAGCACAAGGCAACTGTTGCGAAGACAACATTTCTTTGGTTGGCTCTAATTGGGCGATGCCTAATGGCAATCACTCTGACAAAATTTGTACAATTCAGTCACCAAGACTAAACAGTTAGATGATGGTACCGATATAAGAAGCATTCGTTCAAAGTTCTATTGAATCGCTGATGAGACAGAACCTGTATCAGTTTGCTTACTAACCATTGAATTTACATTTCTAATTCTGACGTCCTCGTGTGAGGAATGAATGCGAGTTAAAGACAGCAATTTTAGTTCCAACTCAACAAAATGATACATGTGCATTTCCATGTTCGTATCCAAACAACATTTTTCGTAAATTCTGGGTTAAATTGTTCATAGGTAAACGTTGCTCGCTTGTCAAGATAAATGAAACAATGTACTAAACACAGTTTTGTCATATGTAAAATACTAAAATGTCATTTGTTTCAAGTACTTAATTTCATTGAGGACTTTTATCGAACAACTGATGGGCACTTCTCCACCAGAAGGA